>CAUYRT010020842.1:0-21737 GCA_963574885.1 Lepilemur ruficaudatus
AAACTGGTATTGACTGATTAACACTACGGTGTTCAAATGGTGGGAGTGATCACTAGAGAATTGGGGGGTGGGGGGTAAGCCCACGTCTGAGCAACGTGGTGGGCACTGTGGAGGGGTGAGACATGCTTGAAAAGTAGTTGGGAAGCAGAATTAGGGGTCTCAATAGGGGAAAGGAATTCCTCTAAAACTGATTTATGTGATTAACTGTACATCTCGGTAAATTCACTGAAAATCCTTTAATCGTACACTTAAAATGGAGTAAAGGCATGATATGTAAAATATACTTCAATAAAGAAAAAAAACAACAACAACAACAAAAAAAAGAATGGGCCCATGGCCCAACCAGAACCAGCTGGAACCCTCTCAAGAACTTCTGCTACAACCACCTGGAAAAAAAACCTCTTCTTGCTGGATCCCCTAGCTTCAGGGATGAAGTCTACAGCTGCAGACAGCCATCTTTGCTACAACATGAGAAAAGCCTGATAAGAACAAAGCTCACAAAGGAAAACAAATGAAGAAGAGGGAGGAAAAGAGAAATTTTCTCTCCTTCTCTGAACCTTTGGATCTACCCAGGTGCACCCACAAAGCTTTCAGATTACACAAACTTATAAATTCCCTTTTGTGTTTAAGCTAGATTTCTGCCATTTGTCAAATGACACAGTACAGATGTTCCTCGACTTACAATGGGTTATGTTCAGGGAAGAAGGAACAGTTACAAGAGTATACCTAGTAGGTAAGGAAAATGGCAAGAAGGCCTACGTGGCTCAAGCAAGTAATCATGAGTGGATGGGTGGGTGGGTAAGACACTCTAACTATCACCTAAACTCAAGGCCCATACACAAACAGCAAACTGGAATTCTCTAACTGGATATCCCACACAGTTTACTCCTAAGGCCTAATCTTCTCTTACTCCCTAATTTGATTGTCTCATTATTATTAGTCTCTATCCTAGTTGTTACTAAATATAATAAAAAGGAAGGTTTATTTACTAATCACTTTCTATATTACTGTATAATTATTGTTGTATAGAACTGCATATAATCTCATCTGACCTCAAGACAATTCTGGAAGAGAAACACCATTATTTACCTCCACCATTTTATAGGCAATGAAACTGGGCTCAGAAAAATGAAGTAACTTGCTAAAAGTTACTCTGCTAACCAGGTGGTGGAGCTGAGACTCAAACCCGTGCTTCTGATTCACCCAGTCACTTAAGTCAAAAACCAGGCAATTACCTTAGACTCTCCTCTCAGGGCCATACCTCACAAATCCCTCTCTCTATTCTCTCTCACACCATCACCAACTTAGTTCACAGCGGCTTCATCTCTAACCTGTAACCACAAAAGTCTCACAGGTCATGTTGCTATCTTTTTTACTGTTGTCCCCTTCTATCTTTTCTCCATACTATCATCAAACATTCTTCATTTACAAACACAAACTTTGTACTCCAACCCAAGCATAAGGTTGGGAACCCTATGGATTAGAGAAACAAAGCTAAAAGTGTCAGAAGCCAAAGGCTACAGCTTTCTATATATATATCAGTATGCAAACATTAATTCTAGCATCAGCAATTTACAAAACAATTTTCAGTAGCATCCCAACTTCAAGACTCTCATTAATATTGTCAAGTAGGAAAAACCTGGTGTTTGCTCAATTTCCCCTTTTGGCCTTCTTCCCAATCCCAAAGGCTTAGACTTTCAGTATTTCTAGGATGTTATGCCACCTACTCCCACCTTCCTAAATTCCCCCTTGCTTTTCTTATCTAGTCAAAACTGCCATTCCTCAAAGGCCCAAACAGGTATTGATTTGATTTAAGTATTTCACATTGAGGTTACCAGAACATACATATTTTAAAAGAAGAGCTAATTAAACAAATGAGTCTCCAATCTAGCCCCTTCGTAGGCATGAAAGACAGTGGTGGTGGTAGTAATTAATAGCTAACATTTATCAAAATCTAGGTAAGCTGTGTGCCAGGTACTGTTTTACTTGCTTTGTAAGTATTTAATTACCTACTGCTTTAATCATCACACCACCCCATGAAGTGGGTATAATTATTATTATCATCACAATTTTTGGATAAGGAATTTAAGAACGAGAGGAGTTAAGTAACATGCCCAAGATCACCCAGTCAGTAAATGGTGCCAGTGTAACCACCTCATACTAACTTTAGTGGCTGACTCTAATAGAGCTATGTGAAAATCACCATGAGCTTATTCATTTATTTTTAAAAAATGTTTCTTGGGGAGCTTTCACTTTCATTCTATTTTGTAGAATTAAGGCTACCTAGATTCATTAAAAATTTTTTTTTAATTTAAAAAAATAAATAGGCCAGGTGTGATGGCTCACACCTGTAATCCTAGTACTATGGGAGGGTGAGACGAGAAGATGGCTTGAGCTCAGGAGTTCAAGACCAGACTGAGCAAAAGCCAGACCTTATCTCTACCAAAAATAGAAAAAAATTAGCCAGGCATGATGGCACGTACCTGTAGTCCCAGCTATTCAGGAGGCTAAGGCAGGAGGATCACTTGAGCCCGGGAGTTAGAGGTTGCAGTGAGCTATAATGACATCACTACACTCTAGCCTGGACAACAGAGTGAGACCTTGTCTTAAAAAAAGAAAGAAAGAAAAGAGTGAGATTCTGTCTCAAAAATTAATTAATTAATTTCTTGAGAGATTACTATATTCTGAGAACTATTCCTGACACTGGGAATTCAATCACAGACAATGCTTTTATGAACTTACAGTCAGGGGAGGCATCAAACAGTATATAATAAATAAGCAAACAACATATTAATAATTTAGCTCTGAAAAAAGTAAAACAGGATAAGGTAATGTAGAGTAATGAGCTACTTTTTTTAAATTATGGAATAAGGAATTTATTATAAGAATTAGGTCTTCACACAATTGGGGGAGGAGCTGGGGAAGTAGAGATCTGAAAAGGGCAGTTGAAGGATCACAGAAAAGTCACTGGTCAGCCCTGGTGTAGCTGAACAAAGTGGAGCTTGGAGAAAGCAAGACAGGTCTCGCTGCTGCCATGGGCCCTTCTTTGAAAGGATGTGGATTCTGTGACTACTGCCTCTGGAAGTTCACAGCAAAGCATCTGGTGCAGGATGTTGTGTCACTGTTTGTCAGCAGGGCCAGCAGTCACAGAGCAGGGAAGGTGAGGACAAACAGGAGTTGCCTGCATCTCTATGACTGTCTCTCACCACCTCTAACCAACCAAAATACACCTCCAGAGCACAGTGGCTGCTGCTTCACTGTTGCTTCCCACATCTTAGGCAACTTCACTTTCAGCCAACTCTAACCCTGAATCATACAGGGAAGGGAGTTCTGGGAAATGTAGCTCCCAACGTAACCAAGATGACAAAAGAACAATTCAACACTTTGATTAAGGAAAGATGGGAACAGTCTCGGTTCTTTCTTAGGCAGAGAATGGGCTGCTTTATACTGGTAGCCAAGGAGGGCCTCCTTGAGGAATAATATTGAAATGAGATCTAAATTATAAGATGCAGCAAATAAAGCAAAAACATAACGGAATAGCATTCCAGACACGGGGTTATGATAAATGCAATGTGCCTAGGTGAAAATTAGCTTGTCAGATCCTCAAACAACACAACAGACAGGAAGAAGTGGAGAGCGGTCAGAGGTTACATCAGAGACTTAGAAGAGACAGCCGTGTTGGCATATGACCATGGGGGGGGAAATCTGTATTTTATTCCTAATGGGATGAGAATTTGAAGGCCTTTAAATAGGACAATGATGTGATCTATGTTTCTGAAAAAGCACTCCACCCCCACTGTGTAAAGAATACAGAGTGACAAAAGTGGAAGAATGGAGAGGAATTAGGAGACTATTACTTCTAGTATCATGCCTGGTACATAATCAGTAGCCAATAATGATTCTGAATGAATGAATGCTGCAACAGCCAAGGTATGACAGAGAAGATAGGGCTAAGCCTAGCGTGGTACAGTGGTGCACAGGAAGAAACCATCCTAGCACCCGTCAACACCTGGTGAGTGTCAGAGTCCTAGCAGTCTTTTAAGAACCAGGAGGGTTTTTTTTTTTTTTTTACTGAGCAGCATCCAGGCTCTTTCAGCAGCTGCTTACCCATTCAGGTCATGGTTAAGAGCTTGTACTCTGGAATGGAACTTCCTAGATCTGATTTTGATTCCATCCTTTAGCAACAAGTTATTCTCCCTTTCTGTGAGGCCTCATCACCATCACCCTCAGGAGCAGTGCATAGTCTCAGTTTACCTGCCACGACTCCCCTCCCCACCTCTCCCAGCCTGGTCAACATTCTGTCACTGCAGTCTTCCCCTTCCTCTAACTACGGTATGCTGCTGATATCTCCAAAAAGAGCTTAATGACTGTGAACAATCAATTAGCTTAGCTTAGTTTGCAACACCCTACCAGATAACTGTTAACTTCTGCAAAGAACTTGACCAAAGCAGCTCACTCTTACACACGTCGCCAGTGTGTTTAGCATTAATGTTTGATCTCTGTAACTTTTCTGCAGCAGTTGCTTGATAAAGATCAGTCTACCAATACCCACAATGCATCAGGGAAAGTACAGTGTTGAATCTTCCCTAGAATAACACTGACTGACAAATTAAGTTCTTTTCTTTTTTTCAAGTTTCCATGATAACCAACTCCAGTCCCTTTGAGAACTACTAAATATTCCAATTAAACTCTAAAATATTTTATCATTAGAGCCTTCAAAATACTTCCAAAATAAGATTCCTCCCTCCCAGAAGCCAAGGATTAAAGACAAGAAACAAAAAACTTCTCTATCGGACATCAGAATACGAAAAACATCATTAAGGCTGCTATCATCATCCACAAAGGGTCATCACACCCCAGGAAGCTCCTGTAATTCTATATTCTTCTTCCCCTTTTTTTTTAACCATAAAACTTTTTAATTTTGGCTACCAAATATAATCATACTCTTGCCACTGACTAGCCCATAATAAATAGCACAGATTTTTATAACGTGTCAACAGTGCCTTTAAAACTAGAGTTGGAGTTGGACTGGGCATGGTGGCTCATGCCTGTAATCCTAGCACTCTGGGAGGCTGAGAAATGAAGATTGCTTGAGGTCAGGAGTTTGAGACCAACCGGAGCAAGAGCAAGACCCAGTCTCTACAAAAACTGAAAAATTAGCTAGGCATGGTGGCTCACCCCAATAGTCCCAGCTACTCAGGAGGCTGAGGCAGGAGAATCCCTTAAGCCCAGGAGTTTGAGGTTGCAATGAGCTACGATGACGCCACTGCACTCTACGTAGGGTGACACAGAAAGACTTTGTCTCAAAAAAAAAAAAAAAGAAAGAAAGAAAGAAACTAAAGTTGGAATAAAGATATATTTTACCTATTGCTGGAATCACATTATTTCTTTATATCAAATGCCTTTGGACACTGTGTTCTTCTACCATGACAGCTGAAGTTATGCAGGTACCAAATAGACAGTAAATGCAATACATATTCCTTTTAATAAACTGCCAGGAAAAGGAGTAGAGAAATGCTTAAAGCTGAGGATATAGTGATAGGCACAGAACCCTCCAGGCTTCATGTAGCTCTAACACAGAGATCTGTGTGACTTTAGCAACCAGGATCTATCAGTCAGTCACCCCAGGGAATTAATTCCCTGAGAGGACTGGATTTTGTGGACATCTTCTATAACTGTCAAAAGCTACACATAGTAGACAGAAATAAAAAATACTAAGAAAATGTCAGGCCAATTATTGATTGGCTTTCTCCATTATAAAGATATTTTTCCTGAAAAAGTGAATATTAATTTAATCAGTATTTTTCAAAAATGAGTTTAAATGCTTTTGATTAATACATGCATATACATATTTTCATTCCCTAGTACATGCAAAATATAATGAAGCAAACGCTATACTAAAAACCTTTGGCTGTTAATGAAGACTGCATGTAAAAGATCTTTCTTTATCCTAAAAGACAACAGTAGTTCAAACAGTAGGAGAAAAGAAAAGGATGGTATTAATGAAAGAAAAACCAAACATTTAAAATGGGAGCAGGATCTGCATATTGGATTGTAGTAAAGACACACTGCATTTGTCTTTTTTAGATAATTCCTCCTACACATCTTTTCTACAGTGTCTGCCAAGGTTTGTGAAGGAAACAGCTACAGATCCCCCAAGATTTCAGAATTAATGGTTATATTAATAGGAAGAATATCAGAGATTTTCATTGTCAAAGAAGAATCTTACTAAATGTTTGAGAATTATAAGCAATTAGGATTTTAAGATCTCATTTAATTTATGGGCTTTTTTAAAACGTCACCTTTATTTTTAAACAAAAAAGAAGTCACAAATATTAGCTCTGATGTTAACATAGCCAAAGAGCTTAAAGTTTTCTCTATAGATCCCCTTTTATAATTAGAAAAAGTAATTTTTAAGCACCTAGTAGTATCAAGACATATTTCATAAAACTGTTTTGCTAAACAGGTGTTTTCTCACTTGTATATAATACTGGGGAAATGTTTGCTATTTTAAGGTTTCTAGCAAAGACACATTTTAAATATTAAAAATGACTTTCCTTTCAGATTCTGAAACCTCTTCTCTTGAATTATATATTTCTATATGTAAAATCCATCTCCATTTTTTTCTATTCTCTGTGAAATTAATCTCCACTATTTATCAGGTATGGAAAGTTACCAGGTTAATGAGATTCTCAGTCACGTGCCTAGCAGAGTAGCACATCGGAAGCATGCTGGGCCTGTAAGAGTCTGTCACAGTTTGCCTTTCATAGCTTCAAACTACTGTAATACTGAACATGCCGTTTGAAAAGCAATTATCAACCTTGACTAGCTCCAATATGGACTGCACCAAAGTGCTTGAAATGTCTGAGTACACTTCCCTAAATAGGGTTTTTTTTGCCATCATGACAATCTCTCCTTAACTCTGGAAAATACATACTCAAGCAGTATCTGTTTACAAACACTCACCACCCCCACCTCTGCCCATGCCACCAATGCAAAAAACATGTCAGACAGGCCAGGAATTATACCAAGCACTTTAGATCTAGTCTCTTACTTGTTCTCTACTATACCCTAAGAGTGCAGTATTTCCAAATAAATAGCAACATACAGTAACACAAAGGCAATATTCTTTTTTTTTTTTTTTTTTTTTGAGACAGAGTCTCACTCTGTTTCCCGGGCTAGAGAGCAGTGGCGTCAGCCTGACTCAGAGCAACCTCAAACTCCTGGGCTCAAGCGCCTGGCCCAAAGGCAATATTCTTATAAGAAGTATGTTTTCAGCAGGCAGAGCAGTGGCTCACGCCTGTAATCCTAGCCCTCTGGGAGGCTGAGGCAGGAGGATCACTCAACGTCAGGAGTTTGAAACCAGCTTGAGCAAGAGCAAGACCCCATCTCTACTAAAAATAAAAAGAAATTAATTGGCCAACTAAAAACATATAGAAAAAATTAGCCAGACATGGTGGCGCATACCTGTAGTCCCAGCTACTTGGGAGGCTGAGGCAGAAGGATCGCTTGAGCCCAGGAGTTTGAGGTTGCTGTAAGCTAGGCTGATGCCATGGCACTCTAGCCCGGGCAACAGAGTGAGACTCTGTCTCAAAAAAAAAAAAAAAAAAGAAGTGTGTTTTCATTACCTGGCACGTACTTAAAAACCTCTCTGAAAGAAGAATTTAGGGGAAGGGTGAAAGGGAGCAAATTCCACTCATTTCTTCCAGGGCTCCTGAACTATACCAAAGTCAAATTTGTGCCAGCCTGGTTAGTTTTGCTTTGCTAATCCACTCTATATTACCAGGAGAAAGAACATATAGAACAGGCAGGGCTTATTATTTTAAAAAGCCCCAAGTACTGTCTTTATTCCTATAGCAATTAGTGTTGCTAAACAGAGAGCCAGTGTTAACTCCATACACTACCCAAGCAAAGCCTTTCCTTTGCAGTTTTATATTCTTCTACCAAATCTTTAGCTTAGGATCTATTTCATTAAAAAAAAGAAGTAACTTACACTATCAGCAGCATCTAGTTATACACAAGGCACCAAAGAAGCAAAAGAAAAGGCAAACCTGGAGGGGAAAACTTGATTCCAAGAAGTCATAATAGAATGATAGAATGTCTCCTACTTGTTTGTACTATGGGAATATTCCCCAAATAACTGTTTTGCAAATGCAGAAATGTTAAAAAGACCAAAAAAGGGCAAATTCAAACTAATAGTAGGTAAAACTTACACAGCTTTTAAGTTATGTGGCAGGCACTAATCTAGAATAATCCATTTAATCCTCACAACAGCCCTTGAAGGGCCACTATTATTACCCCCATTTCACAGATGACAAGAAGATATAAAGGCCAAGTAACCTACCCTTGTGTCAAATGGCTAATAAGTGGTAAAGAAAGGATCCGAACTCAGACACTGTCTCCTGAGTCCGTGGCTCTTGTACACTGCATGGTGGACAAGACAAATGGTATATTATACACTGCTGCTCTTCAAATGGCAAAAAAAATTGATTATCACCCAAAGACTGTCCTATGATGCTGAACTTCGGCTTTGCTTTTTATTTCTAATCCATCTACCTAAGAGAAGCATTTCCTTTGCAGTTTTATATTCTTGTACTAAATCTTTAGCTTAGGAACATTTTCATTTAAAAAAAAAAAGAAAAGGAACACTCTCAGTATCATCTAGTAGTTAAAAGAGATAGGGAAGGCATTAAACTACATTATTCCTACAGTCCTTGCAAGAGAAATTCAGGTTCAGAGGTGTGTATATCAAAATAAAACACAATTGTAAAGTAGTAATTCCGAAAAGTTCAAAGTAACAACATATTTTATCTCATTGAGGGACATATTGTAAGAGTAAGAGCACTGACAACAGAGATAATATAACTTGTCCTCAGTCATAAGGCTACAGGTGAAGCACAGTTTCTTAAAACCTAGTCAGTCCCCTTTCCTATGCTATAGTCAATGTTTCAAGTAATAAAGTTATTTTCTTTGTAGGAAACCGATATGATTAAAACAAATAAACTTACCAGAGACAGTTTCTGTTGAAAATAATCTGAAGCACGAAACTTTAACCCATTTCATAATTTTTAAATTTTGCTTTCATAGATATTACATAACAGAGAAAAATATTTCCAGAAATATTTTAATCAAAGTCCTATTTAAGGAAACTTTTTATTAGAAACTATTGAATTGTGTATTGTTTTGAAATAATAATCATCTGTCCTGAGCTATTTGAAAGAGATGTATAGTATGTTATCTTAATAGGACTAAATGAGGAAGGATCAATATTATCTTAATTTTTAAAGGTCTGTTTATGAAATGCAATCATCCTTCATTAAAAATGCAAGCTGTGCTTCAGCAAGAGGTTAGCGTAAATGATTCATAGAGAGATCTCTCTCCAGTATAATCTTCCTCCCCTGGGAGTTTCCTTCAAATGTTTCATCAAACCACTCAACCTACTATTAAAAATGCTTCCCTGTGATAAAAGGAAGGGAAAAAACCAATACAAATACACTTCCCCATCCCATTCACCACTGCCTCTTCCCTTTGAGTGATTTATACCTTTTTCAGTCAAAAGTAAAATTAATTCTTAATATTCCACACATTTTTGCAATAATTTCTTTTCACAAGCATTTTAAGTTAAGGTTATTTTATAATATTCAAAACAAAGAATTCAGATTTTTAAAAGCAAGTTTTAATATACTTGCCTATTTTGGTATTTCAGTGTGAGTACTGTCTTTCACTGAAAGTAAAAGAAATTTGTCTTCTATTTGATGGATTTTTAAAAGATTTTAAAATGTTAACTCATCAAAGTCAAGGCACTCCAAATTTAAATTCAATTCTCTTCAATTTAAAAATGCTAATGACAATGGCTGTTTCAATGCAGCAGCATCTGGCTCATTATAACATTCAGTTTTAACTAATAAATCCTTAATTATTAAATTCTGGTGTTCACTTTCTTTCAGAGGGATAAGCCAAACACATATTGCTACAATTATAAGTACTTGAGATAAATTACTTATATCATGGAAAAGCCTTCCTCTTGATTCTCTGTTAAATAAGATCCCAAGTATATAAGGGACTCACATTTGAAAGACCTAACATTAAACATTGAGCTCTGGTGTATGTAGGTGCCACATTTATTGGCTAGCAAATATTAATAGTTAACTCTGCTGGGTACCCATGCATAATGCACAGAGCAATTTGTCTGTTTGTGCAAATGGGCCAGTTTTTTTCCAAATGCTTTTTCAGAATAAATGTGTCAAAACTGAACGTAATCATATGCCCTATTTCTAGCTTTACAAAGCAGACTTCCACCTCCCTCCAACTTGATGTTTTTATTAAGGTGTTAGTGAATATATTTAATCAAGGTATTATTGCACATCATGATGTCTAGCTAAAGGGTGAAACCCCTGAGAGAATATATCTGGTTTTAAGCCTTAATATATGTTAGGGAGTTTTTCATTTTTCTCTCCTATTCCCAATTCCTCTTTTTTTTTTTTTAATCAGCAGCATCGACAGTACTGACTGAATATTTTACAATGGAGTTGCAGAGTATGTGTGTTCAATCGTTTGGCTTCCCAGAAGATTCATTACAGTTACATTAGAAAGTCAAATCAGGCAATTCTGCAGTCTGGTGAAAGCTAGCATATGAAAGAAGGTTAATACAAAAGAATTTCATTTTAAATAGAGGACATTTAGGACTTTAAAAAGCAACATTATGATAAATTTTTCAAGATATTTGTTCTTGCCTTAGCACATGCTTTACAGGTCTAATTTCAGAGACGTCTAAATGCTTTTCTAGGAAGGAGCAAGCACGTATGGGAGGAAACTGTTTGATCTACAAGGTCTGCCATCTTAATGATCCTCACGCTAAGAACTGCAGATGTATGTTTTACCCTCACTCATGGGGAAAGAATCCATGGTTCTCCAATTATGCTGATCAAGTAAAAGTCAACGTGTGTTCATTTAAAACGTTATAAAGGTTTTGAGTGATTTTAATACTTCTCTGAGTGTAAATAAAACTAAATGCTCGGATTTTCAGATCTTAATACACATTTATATGATGAAAATCACTAAGTTAATTGTTTTCCACGATTAGTAGCAGGCATAGAAAAATCTTCTCAGGTGGACATATGTTTAACTGGCACTTGTGTATAGCAGACGTTCCCCTTTCTCTAGAATTCAAGCCCCAATAAATCCCTAACTAATCTTATTTATGATTTGTTTCCACTTGTTTATAGGTAAGCAAAAATAAGAACTGACTACCTCCTGAAACGCAAGCCTCTTCATTCAGTACAGCTGATGTACAGAATACAAATTTCAATTCAATACAAAAGCTCACCTTTGCATGAGCAATTCCAAAGCCTAAATATCATGGCAAGAGGGAAATGGCAGCTAGCAGAGGTAACAGACATGAAAGGCAGCTGGCTGTCTTCAGTGCTACCTTTGGCAGCAGTGCAGATGGACTTTGTAGGCCACTGGCTATGCTTAATTTAATATGAAGCTAAATACCGTCAAAACATCTGGTGCACTACTGATGGTTATCACGATAAATTAAATCTGACATCACACACAAACCCATTCAGTATTCTATTTATATATCCTGTCTACCTAAAACACCAAACTAAAAATCTGCATTTATTTTTATTTTTCATCTCCTCTAGTAATCTATTTTAGAAAAGGCAGGTTTGTGGAATCTAATGTTTATACAATTTGGGGGGCCTTCTTTAACAAAAAAACTACAAAATTTTGTACACTGAATGTCAAGGGGCCATGCAAATGAAGGTCCCTTTAGTTTAAGCCTCATTAGCTCCATGGACAATCTGCCTCTGGGGAAGGTTGAAAGAAAGACTAAATGGAACATCAAGTGGCACATGGATTTGGTACAAAGAAATAAAAAAATTTAAAAAGCAGACAATTTAACTGGCAACCTACAGAGGAACAAAAAAGACTTTCTGGGCAAGCACATCAGCAAAAATAAACTACATCCTTAGAATCAATTTATAACAAATATTTCTATTAATAAAATGCAGACCGTCAAATCTATGGCATACTACTGGAACAAAAGCAGTATTATAAAGAAAAAAAGTTAATGAAAGAACAAAATTATCAATTTTATAATAGTTATAGGTCAAGGAACAAGTATAATTTTTATAAGCAACTATTTCATAAAACAGAATTAGATCATCGCTAACAATTTGTTATTTAAAAAAGGCAAAGCACCACTTACTTGTAACTGAAATAATTACTGCCTAAGCTGCTACATTCAAATGACTGCATTTTTTATTACATTGCTCTGAAGGATATTCAGTGCAAATAATTTTTAATTCTACTGCTGTAGAATATTAGCTTCACCCGCACTCTTTTAAACAAAAAGGACCTAAACTCTGATTCTGCATCTAAAGAAGGGACAGCACATCATATAATAAATTCTGTATAATCAAAATGAGAACCATATTTCTGTTTAACTTTTTTCATCTTGACTCAGTTATTAAAATTAACGCATCAAACTATCATAATTCTGTCCTTTTATTGCTGGTAGGTAATATTCTGGAATATTACTCTGCTGTGTCGTACAAGTATTATCTTTCCGAAAGTTCCCCTTTGAAGATCAGGATCACTTTAACATTAGAAGGAAAACACGCAATTACATTAATTTGGCACTGAATATAATCCCGTTGGTTTTAGTGGGTTTGGAACTTTGAAAATGATTCCTTCATTAGAAAGCCACTAACTTTTTTTCACTGCTTCCGAAGGCACTAGTGAAAGATAATTAAGCTACTTGCCATTCAACACACAAAGAAAGTGACAACTGGCAAATGTCACAAAGTAAACATTTTCCTATTTCTGTTAAATAAAATTTATTTCTAATAACCACTGTCCTGTCTAATAACCACTGTCCTAGCAAATTATCGCTCCATTTCTCCTTCACAAATAATCAATCTTTTCTAAAGTTAACACTGAAGGAAAAAAATCACTGAAAATTCTCATCCTCTACTCACCACGAAGTGAATGACTACATGGGCTGCCAAAATCAAATTCTCTCCTGCATCACTAATCTAATACTAAAGGCAGGGCCCCATGCTAAGGGACAAAGAATTTACAACATTTCCCATAATCTCATCAGAGGAACATATGTAAGACAGTGGGAAGAAAAGCCAGATAAACTCATGGTTGCTAGTTTGTGTGTTATGGTTTTTCTCAACTCCCCACATAGCTGATCAAACACTGCAGTTGGGTTAAGAGAGCTGGTATAAAGTACTTCACTACTATTTTTTATTTAATTGAATTTCAGCTTTTTTTCATTCTAAAGTTTAGTTCAGTGAAAATACCAAACATTCTAATTCTATTCATCAAAAACACTCATCATAAAGATGTTTATTTAATATTCATATAAGGAACAAAATGGTATTCACAATAGCTAAGATAAGGAATCAACCTTAAGTGTCCACAACAAATGAATGGATAAAGTTGTATATATACACAATGGAACACTATTAAGCCTATTAAAAGAAGGAAATCCTGTCATTTGCGACAACATGGATGAACCCGGAAGATACCATGTTAAGGGAAACAAGCCAGGCACAGAAAGACAAATACTGTGTGATCTTACTACCTGTGGAATCTAGAAAAGTTGAATTTATAGAAGCAGAGAGTACAATGGCAGTTACTAGGAGCAGGGAGGGGTTGAGGAGGGTTGGGGATTTTTTAAATCTTGGTCAAAGGATACAAAATTTTAGTATCCTTAGGAGGAATAAGTTCAAGAGACACATTGTACAGCATGGTGACTATAGTTAATAATGTATTGTATTCTTGAAAACTTCTGAGAGAGCAGATTTTAAGTGTTCTCACCACAAAAAATAAGTATGTGAGGTAATACATGTTAATCAGCTTAATTTCATGATGTATACCTATTTCAAAACATCATGTTATACACAACACATATATACAATTTTTATTTGTCACTTTTAAAAATGGGATTATTCTCTCACCTCAACATTGAAATACTGTATAAAAAGATATTTAGTACAGATTGTCAAATCAAGCAAAAAGAAGTTATTAAGTCACTGAAAGGTTATAGTTTTCCTTCAGAAAAATGAAAAATTAGTATTTTACTGTCAATTACTACCTCTGACAAATTAATTTAAATGTAGAGTCCCTTTTATGTGAGAGAATTACTAAAGCAGGCAGTACACCTCAGAATTTACTGGCTGTAGCATGGAAAAGAGCATCATCCTTTCCAAAGGCAAGGATAAAAAATATACTCAACGATCAGAAAGAAAAAGACCAAAAGCACACAACAAGCCTTTGCTGGCACAGGCTCAAACCGTAGGTTAATTTCAAAAAGAAGAATAAAAGATTTCTGCAGTTACTTTACAAGAGAGTTAAAATTTTTCAAAGTAGATTCTCACTAAGGAAGAAAAAACAGGATAACAAAAGAAGAAAACAGAATGGAAATAGCAAAATTCTTCCTCCTCCTCTTTGGAAAATATGATTTAGTGGAGTTTTTAAAAAGTCAAAATCAAGAGACTGGGTACCAGTCCTATCCCAGTTACTCTGCTGTTTTGATTGCAGCTTGTGTGCATTATTACACCCACTATTGCAAAACAACCACAGAGAACTCAGAACACTAGCCAAATTCAATATACATGAAGGAAAACATTACAAAATTCAAATGTTACGGACAATCTTCCTGCTGACACATGTATGATAACTCTTTATTCTTATCATATATGACATTTATTGATGATTGGGGCACTATTACATGATGTGACCCAGATTAAGGCAAGGAAAAAGAAAATTTACCTGAGACATAATTTAAAATAAATTCTCCACAGGTAGACCTAGGCCTATAACAGTTGGACAATCACTTATAAATCATTTACAATCATTTATAAATCATTTACAATCATTTATATCAATCACCACAGTTCAGAAAAGTCAGGCTTGGATAAGATGCTGAACAAAATCCAAGACGAATGAAAAGAAAGGGTCCCAGGTCAGTAGAACAGCTTTGTTAGCACACATCTAGAGAGTACCTGGCAGAGGTGTGACAGGGACTGCTCCTTGGTGTGAAGGGCTAAAGGTCATGCGAAGGGTAGCAGGAGGACCAGGAATAGGTAACAATTTGCACAGGCCTTTGATGTGAGCCTGTTTCTTTCTCTATTTACAATAATTATTTCCTTATATTATCTATTAAGACTAAGTAAAATTTTTTGTGCAGAATTCAGCTGATGTCAGTTACACTTAGTGAAAACAAAGAAAAGGATTTTGTACAAATTCAGGTTTAAAAAAAGAGAAGAGGCAGTACACCCTTTAGGATCAGAAGCTGTGGGAACCAGCCACAGTAGTAACGTTAGCTACCATTTTTGGAGCACTTACTATATTCCATGTACCATCATACATTATTCCATTAATTTATAAACAACTCCAGCAGGTAGGTAGTATCAGCTCCATTTTACAGATGAGGAATGGAGGGACAAAGAAGTTATATAACTCTATTTAACTCTAACAAGGTTACATAATATACAGGTGGTAGAACAAAGATTCAAACCTAATCTTTCTGCTCTCATGCTCACACTCATAACCACTACGCGCTTTCCTGTCTCCCCAAAATGAAAATCAAACTTTAAGAATCCCAAAGAGAAATAAAAACCCAAAGGAAGAATCTGAGTTCCTCAAGTTAACAGCGGAGCACCTGGACAGACTAAGCCACAGAGGCAAGCAAGAAGAATAACTTCTTTAAACAGCATCCTCTCTTCTGGAGCACTCCTGTCCTAAACCTAGAGGATTTTCAGGTTTCCCAACATGACATTCTTACTAAAGATATAACGTTTGACACTAAATCCTTTGGCAATTTCATTCCTCCTCAAGGCAACTATGCTCACTCTCAATATCTCTATCTTCAACCTTGACTTCTTCCCAGATCTATTTAAATATTTCCATCTACCCAACGACAAAATCACTCACAGAGCTCACTGAAAAGTCGTATTCCTCAAATCAGTTTCGACTACTCTGTTCTCAAATGTTTAATGGCATTGCCATAATCCAAATTACCTACATTGAACCGCCCCCACCCCCAACCCACTGTGTAACACTATGCCTTGCTCTAACAACTGCCAGATCCAACTGATTCTACCTTTACAACATCTCTCACGTTTATCACACCTCTTCATTTCCGTTACCACTTAGAAATGGTAGCGTCCCATTGCTTTTCCCCCAGTCGCCAGCCTCTACTTTTCATCACATATTAGAAACAAGCAGTTTTTCTAAAACACAACTCTACCATGCCACTCCTTTGCTAGAAAACCTTCAAAAAAACTCATTTCCCCACCAATCAACCCGTCAAAGATTCAGATCAAATGCCTCCTTCTCCATGCAACCTTGTCTAATTTCCTTCCTCCTTCAGAGGAGGTCATTGTTTTTGCCTCTGCATTTTATAGCACTTCAGTAATACTTCATTTGACCCTTACCAATTTCAGCCTCATATCAAAAAAACCTGTATTACATACAAGCACCTTACGAGTAGGGTCAATGTCTGATTCATCTGTGAGTCTCCCACAGATTCTGGTGAGAATATACTGTACACAGCAGGTACTGCAATATTTGATAAATGAATGAAAAATTCTAAATAAGCTTTCTGGGTATAACACAAGCTTTTCAGCACAAGGACTTGTGTCATTTACTTAATTTTTAAAAAATATATAAACAAATCTATGAAGAATAATCATAATTTCCATGGAACTAGCTCTTCAAGTTTTATTTCATTCCTAGCATAACCAGGGCAAGGTGCTTATTTTGTTTGAAGACAGAAAAGCATAGTGTCAGTCAGAAAGGTCAAGTAGCATCCAATCCTACTATTCACTGAGGTCAGGAATCACCACTTCACGGGGCCTCGGCTTCAGTACTTCTGGACGAAGCCTCGGGAAGGCTTTCTTCCGACAGTGCACCAAATTATCTTAGATGACCAGCCTGTTTAAAACACCCTCCTCAGTTCCCCAAAACTTCTTATCCAAATACTGATGTGTCTGCCATCAGGTCAGCTCCTCTTATCTCTCCCCCACCCCCGCCCTTTCTGGCAAGGCTTATGGAGAAACTAAGCCACATAAATGAAGACTAAGAGTTCAAAATACCTGAAAAATCTGGGACCATGGAAAATTAACATTTTGCTTTCCACAGTAAAGTTACATTCTTGAGCAGGGGAAAAAATTAAAACATTATCACAATCCTTCAATCAGCAAAAATCTAGGCCTAGAAGAGCCAAGGAAGTTAAGCCCAATAAGCTAAGAAAAGAAAGCACCTACTGTACAGAATTTCATATGTGCAATCTACAGCAGGTTTGGAGGACAGAAATGAAAACAGGATACTATTTCTAGACGTCTTCATGGACAATGATAATATCTACCTCAGTAAGTCACACTCACAGAAACAAATCCAGATTCCATTTTAGTTGTTCTGTACAACCCTGTAAAAACGCACACAGTGTAATTCACTTCTCAGTTCAGAAATAAGAGGTCCTTCTTGAAAACTAAAAGAAAAAAATCTATCCCCATGGTCAGATTTTCCATGCAGTATTAAAAATTAATGTCTGGCTATAACTCAAGAAGTAAAGGTACTAGTTGACTAAGTATATTTATTGTCACGCAAAAAGCTAACTTAAGGTCAAAAAGATCTCGGCCACCAGCTGTGGTATACCAATCCTAGGAGGCTATTTCTCAGAGCCTCGTGCTTCCTATCAACTCTGTGGTTCCCATTCTCAGTCTTCCCTTTCCCTCATCTCTGCCTCTGCCAGGTCAAAGAGCATCCCCAGGGCAGGCTGTAGCTGCTCCTTCTGCACTCAGTTCTAGTCTCAGAGTGTGCACAGCTTTCACTTGACCTCTGTCTCTGGGGCAAGCACTCTCCACAGAGTAAACAATGCATCACTCTCTACAGGATCCTACCCCAGCACCATCTGGAAAACATGAGAGGAAACAAAGGATGCACAAAAGTCATGAAATACTGCCTCAGGTCCAATTAAAACTCCCAAACAGAATTTTTTTTTAAGTTAAATGTTAAAAAAAAAAAAAAAAGCTACATGCCTCCATGTGCCAGGCATAATCTCTGCTACTTGCGTTTACTGTCTGGTTAGAAAGGAAGCACAGATAAACACAACAACCACAATGATCACAAAACGGTGGGTTGAGTGCTAATAGTGGGTGTTCAGGGAAGGCTCCCTGAAGGAAATTACATCTAAACTGAAGCCTGAAAACATAAATAAATAAGAATTGACCAGGCTAAGAAAAAGGGAAGAAGGTTCACCACTAGAGGGAATTTACCTAGGAAAGTAATACAGTAAGATTTGTATTTTTAAAAGATCAAAAGGCTCCAAAGAAAATAGCAAAAGACCAATAACCACAAGGCAGATGCTCAACATCATTAGGGACATGCTAATCAGAACTACAATAAGATATCACTGCACAGTCACCAGAATGGCTACTATCAAAAAGACAGATAATAACAAGAATTAGCGATGATGTGGAGACATCAGAACATCCATACATTGCTGGTAGAACTGTAACATGTTACATGGCCACTCTGGAAAACAGTTAGGTGGTTCCTCAAAATGTTAAACGTAGAGGCACCAGATTACCTGACAATTTCACTCCTGGGTATACGTTCCCAAGAGAAATGAAAACAAAGTATACACAAAAGTTTGTACATGAATGTTCACAGCAGCATTATTTATAATAGACAAAAAGTGGAACCAATCCAAATGTCCATGAAGTGATGAATAAATGTGGTATAACCATACAATGGAGTATCATTTAGCAGTAAAAGGAAATGAAGTACAGACGTATGCTACAACATGGGTGAACCCTGAGAACATTATGCCAAGTCAAAGCAGCCAGTCACAAAAGACTATATGATTCCATTTATGTGAAATGTCCAGAATAGACAAATCCACAGAGACAGTAAGTAGATTAGGAGTTGCTTAGGGCCGGGGAATGGATAGGGAAGGAAATGAAGAGTAACTGCTAACAGATACAGAATTTCTTCTGGGCATAATTAAATGTTTTGAAATTGCGGTGATGGTTGCACAACACTAAGAACATACGAAAACAACTGTATGCTTTAAATGGGTAAGTTGTATGATATTTGAATTTTATCTCTATAAAGCTGCTATAAAACAAAACAAAAGATCAAAAGGCCTACAGTGGTGAAGAACAAACTGGAAGGACAGACTTGAACACGCAGACTGGTTTGGAAGCTGTAAAGTAAATACAGTGGCCTGAACTAGAATAACGGACTAGGAAGATAAATATGAAAAAGAAACAATACTTGATTCTAGATGGTGGGGGGAGAAGAGAGCACAGCCCGGGGTTGCTAGCTTGCACAACTGAGCAGCACTTACCAAAACAGGAAAACACAAAAGACATGTTTGGGTGAAGGGAAATTCACTGTACTTTGAAATTTAATTGTATTTACAAAGTTGTATGAGTACTTGGAGAAGGTTTTGTTTTAAGGGGTTGTAAGCTTTCTTAGATATTTGTTTATTCAATTTTTAAATGCAATTTATGTTATGTTTATAAGTGGAACTAAATGTTTAAAGGGAACTAAGTCCATTCAACTTGAATTAATCAACATGTATCAAAAAGCTATATCGAATAAATTATTTTCTTTTATCTTTATGTAAAATATGCTGGATTAATGAATAGACTAATAAGATTTATAAACTGAATTAAAGGCGTAAGGAAAACTGGGCTTTAGATTTTTTGACTTTAATAAATTGACTTATCAATAATTTTATATACCAGAAACCGTAAGTTGAGTATTACAGATATGCAGCACTGGAAATTGAGAAGTTCCAATTTGATGGTTTCTATTTTCTCTACAAAATAGCAAGTGAGGTCATCAGTTCAAAAGGAGGAAGGGAAGGATGGACGGTGAGAGAAAGTGAACCAGGAATCCTAGGTTTAATAAGCAGGTGAAATAAAAGCAACGATGAATGAATAAGATCTGGGGTGGGGGATACAGAAGGATCACCTGGCATCATCACAGCCCTAGTTTGCAGCATGGAGACTATGACTTCACAAAGACATCCATTTGCCCAATGATGCCTTTTTGTTTACCATTATTTAGTAGCATAATGACTGTATTCTAAATAAAGTTATATATATGTTATATATTTGGCTACTCTTGAGGTACAAAAAGAACATGTTTCCAGAATTTTGATTGTCAGCTGTAACTTAAAGATAGACATAACTAAGAGGAAATTTGATTATACAATGTACTCAAAGAGAAACACCCTATACTCTGATTCTGACCATGGTAAAACAATTATTTCCAGAAAAGAAGTATAAACCACAGTATCTATTCCAGAAGATAACGAAAGTATCATTTATTCATTATACTTTATTACCATTTCCATGTCATTTTTCCTTTAATCCCTAAGTCAGGATTCTAAACTAGTGTTGCCCAGTAGAACTTTTGGCAATAATGAAATATTCCGTATCTGTGCTGCCCAGTACAGCACCCACTGGTCACATGCGGTTACTGAACACTTGAAATGTGGCTAGTGTGACTGAGAACTTAATTTTAAATTTTATTTAATTGTAATTAATTTAAATAGCCATATGAGGCTAGTGCCCACCATATGGAAGAGTACAGTATACCTTCCTGTTAAAGAAAATAAAGAAATGTATGGGCCAGGTAGGTGCCCAAAAGTCCTAAGTTTATAACACAAAAGATAAAATAAATGTGTGAATTCACTCATTCTTTCACTTGTGAATACATGTAACAACACTGATGCTTGCCCCTGAAGAGCCTTTGGTTCAATTCTCATAGTACAAGAGCTCCAAAGCCTCAAAAATGTGAGTGTTGACTAGGGGGACAAAGGAAACCCATTTTACACCCCAAGTTCCAAGAGAATCCAGTATACTTAAGAGAAGGAGCCCATCATTCCTAGCCAAAAAAATGTTTATCAGGCATCTTCTAAAGGCCAGCGGTCAGCAAACTATGGCTCACAGACCAAATCTAGACTGCAACCTATTTTTGTAAATAAAGTTTTATTGGAACACAGCCATACCCATCTGTTGTAAAACCATGTATTTATGCTTTGGGCATATAAGGGTAGAGCTGAATAACTGTGACAAAGACCAGCTGGCCCACATAGCCTAAAATATTTACTATCTGACCATTTACAGAAAAAGTCTGCCAAACCATGTTCTAGGCTAAGGGCTGCAAAAGCTGTTTGTACCAGGTAAACAACAAGGAGACTCCATAAGTCACAATCACCAACTGAAGAAAGATTTCTTGATATCTAAGGTTAAGCCTAAAAACCATTTTTAAAAATCTTAAACCTAACACTGTTTTCTGTTAATTTGTGGCAATGATTTGATGGAGTCAAAGACATTATTTACCTGGGGGGGGGGGAATTCTGCTGCATTTAATTTTTGGGGAAAAAAGCAATTTCAAGAAAAAAACAAAAATAATCACATATGGAAGATTTACTTAAAATACTGCATTTCCAATCCCAATCCACTGTATTCCACAAGAAATTACTAACCCTCACTGGGCAAAGAAAACGAAAAAGAAATTTTCTTTTTTTTTACTTATTTAAAAAAAAGAGAGAGAGGCCGGGCGCTGTGGCTCACGCCTGTAATCCTAGCACTCTGGGAGGCCGAGGCGGGCGGATTGCTCAAGGTCAGGAGTTCAAAACCAGCCTGAGCAAGAGCGAGACCCCATCTCTACTAAAAATAGAAATAAATTAATTG
>CAUYRT010020843.1:0-13547 GCA_963574885.1 Lepilemur ruficaudatus
GCCTCAGCCTCCCGAGTAGCTG
This sequence comes from Lepilemur ruficaudatus, assembly GCA_963574885.1. Classification (NCBI taxonomy): domain Eukaryota; kingdom Metazoa; phylum Chordata; class Mammalia; order Primates; family Lepilemuridae; genus Lepilemur; species Lepilemur ruficaudatus. Next base: position 23 of record CAUYRT010020843.1, read on the forward strand.
GGACTACAGGCATGTGCCACCATGCCCGGCTAATTTTTTCTATATATTTTTAGTTGGCCAATTAATTTCTTTCTATTTATAGTAGAGACGGGGTCTCGCTCTTGCTCAGGCTGGTCTCGAAGTCCTGACCTTGAGCGATCCGCCCGCCTCGGCCTCCCAGAGTGCTGGGATTGCAGGCGTGAGCCACCGTGCCCGGCCCTCATTAGCTTTTTTTGATGAATATTCGGTTTTGGACTGTGTATCGGCACTTCCTCTTTATCCAACCATTGTGTTGAATGCTTGCGATTGCCAAAAAGAAATCTATTTTTCATCACGAGTAACAATACGGTGTAGAAATGGTTCACTTCATGTCGTGACAGGAGAGAAAGGCAAACTTTGAGATGATTTCTCTCCTGACGCTCGTTTAATTCACGTGGAACCCGTCTATCCAGCTTCTCTACCTTACCCATTTGTCGGAAATGATCCAATATTGTTGGAATAAAAATGTCAAAACTCGTAGCTAATTCACGCGCAGGTTGAGACGGATTCGCTTCCACCGTGGTTCTCAGCTCATCATTCTCCATCTTTTTCTTGGTCTCAGGTCGCCCATGTGGCTCATTTTCAAGATTAAAATCACCAGAATGGAACTTCTCAAACCACGGACATACTGTGTGTGCTCGTTAGCCACATCCTTCCCAAATGCTTCGCTGATATTTCGAGCTGTCCGGGCAGCATTGGTTCCAACACGGAACCCGTATTCGAAAATAACACAGATTTTCGACTTACCCATGGTTTCACAAAAAGTGCTCTTAAAAAAAATGTGAAAGACAATCACAAGTCAAAACATGTGTTTGAAAGATGGAGGATGTACCTTCACCATAAAAATAGAACAAGAAGTGTCACAGGGAAATATCAGAGATATCAGCTGTCAAACTTAGTCCTTAAGGAAATTGGACATTTCATACTTAACCTAAAAGTACTTGTGCCAGTACTTGAAAACTGGGCAAATCTTTGGTTCAGCAACCCTGTTGCTGCTTAGAAATTAATCACAGATGTATGTGCATACAATACTTTAGAGCGTTGTTTATCACTGGGAAATCCTGGAAATATCTAGCAGTAGAGACTGGCTATATTCACTAATTAACTACTAGTTTACCACGAGCAGACACCACTGGAGAAAATCCAGGACTTCAAATCATAAGCAATGATGACACAGAAGAATATTTACTACAAAAAAAAAATGCTGTTAATATTAAATTAACCAACAGCTATATAAACCTATATGGAAAAAAGACTGAAGGAAGTAAGACACCAAATTATTAGTAGTGGTTCTGTGTTTGGATGCTGGGATAAAGGGTGACTGTTATTAATATCTTAGGCTTTTCTGAAATTTAAAATACTTTATACCATAATCATGTGTTTTAAAAATAAATTTTATTTAAATAAAACTTCATTTCAAAAAATACAAACAAAAAAAAATGTACCAGTCTTCTGCGAACTAAAATAAAATCTTAAGCCTCCCAGCTGACTGCATGGTTCCCTTCTTGGCGAAGGGGACCTCAGAAATACCCTAAGGCTGAGCTGCTGGCCATGAGGAGGGAGGTCAGACAGGCCTTGTCATGTCCTCCTCCCTTCTTGGAGATGTCCTTTGTAACTTATTAACAGGCCTAAGGCTACACAAGACAGATTTTAAACCACCCTGTAGGTCATTGGTTTATTTAACAGCTCACTTGGGTCTGGGTATGTGTCCTGTGGCTTATCTCTGATTAGCAAACTTCTTTATCTTAACTTAAACTATTTCAAGGCTTTAGACAACACTTCATTTCTTTAACTAATTACAAATCAAAGCATCTTTAAACCCACCTATACCCTGCAATGCCCTGCTTCGAGATGTCCTGCCTTTTCAAGCCAAATCAATGTATACCTTCCATGTGTTGATTTATGACTTTATGTGTAATTCTTGTCTCTTGTATAAAACCAAACTGTCACCCAACCACGGCGAGACCACTTGCTCCAGGGTTCTTGGGCGTGGCTCTCTGGGCCGTGGTCACACACATTCAGCTCAGAATAAGCCTCTTTAAATTATTTTACGGAGTTTGGGTTCTTTCCCATTGACATTTCTCTGTCATTTCTGAATTTGAAAAGCACTCCCGTAAGACTCCCAACGCTTGGACACATTTTTCTTTTGTTCCTGAAGACGGGCCTCCAGCATGCGAGGTGGGAAGGCAAATATTCTCACCCCCATTTACAGAAGAGAAGGCTGGTGCCCCGGCAGGGCAGGGCAGGCCCAGACACTGGGTCCTGCCGCAGCACAGAGCTCCTTCAGTTTGCAGAGCATCCCTGGGGTCCTGGAGCGAGATGGGGAGGGGCCGCGTGCAGAGTGGGGCCCTCCTGAGCCGGCTCCCTTGGGCTCTTGGCCTGCTGCACTCCAGACGTGCCTTCAGGGTGTGGCCAGGACCCGGCATTCCTGGCTTCCCTGCCTCCACGAGCATGCAAACCACCTTAGCCCAACCCAAACCCTCACAGGTGGAGAAATGTTAGAAAACAGGAACGTGAGGCTCTTGCAAAGGCCATAGTGTGGTCTCCCGGAGGTTTGGGGCCTGGTTTTTCACCTTTCCCTTCTCCCCCATGCCGCTAGGAGGCCTGAGTGGTGCAGGGAGCTTCTGCAGCCCCTGGGCTTGTCAGACATTCAGCTTTCTTCCTACAGAGTGGTGACGGGCTGGCCGTGGGACAGTCCCTCCCCCGCCCGGCCCCCACCCGTTCCCAGGGCTAAGCACGTCCTGGATCATCAGGGGACAGCTGGTGAAGGAAAAGTGTGGAGGACGGGCCTGTTTTCTCAGGATCTGTTCGGAGGGCTTGAGCTGCAGTCTCTTCACCTGGGCCCCTCTGTCGCTCAGCGTTAGGTTTAGAGAACACTAACAAAATTTCCCTTTTCTGTAGTCGGCTCTGGTGATCCTTTGAAGTTTTTGTTTCCAACTTGGCAGTTTATTACCGTAAGTCATTCTGTGCTTCTGATTTCTTTAACATTCATCTTTTTTTTTTTTTCTTCTGAAAGCACAGTAGAACCTGGGGGCTGGCGGTGTGGGTGGGAGATTTGCTGGGACTCCCAGAGAGGGCGGCTGCTCGGTAAAACTCACCTCCGCTAAAACGCACGGGCGCGCACGTCACCTCCCAGGGAAGTTTTTCTGTCCTGAATTCACCGTCGATGAATGCACCAACTCCTCACGGAGAGGAATCTTTCCATCTTTTTTTAAAAGATTGAAAATCGGTGAGGAGAGAGATCAAGATTCACAGAGGACAGATGAGCAGCGAGAACACCCCGATGTTAATTTCAGCGGGCGATGGAGAGAGTGCGGAACAGCCTTGCATCTAGCCGACAGCCGCAACTTTCCAGAACCGTGGGGCGTGTAAATCCTCAGGCTGAAGAGGCACAGTGATTTCTGAACAGAGAAAATAAAAGTCACTTTAGAGCCAGCCACGTTGTAGCGAAACTTCTTGACACCGAAGACAATGAGAAAAATCCTAAAAGAAACCACAGAAAAAAGAAAAAATCACCTACAAAGAAATCACAAGCAAACAGCCTACTCGTCAGCAACGAAAGAGATCAGAATGATGCCTTCAAAGGGCTGAGGGAAAATAATTGTCACCCCCGAGTTCTGTACTAAACTACGTGTTGTTGAAGAATGAGTGCGAAAGAAACACGTTTCAGGCCAAAAAGGACCGGGAAGGATCGTCACCTGCGAACCTGCATTGAAAACACCGCCTGCGGAGTGTTCCTCGGAGAGAAAATTCAGCTCTGAAAGGAGTGGAATGGGCCGAGCAACACTGAGGGAGAAAACATATGCTGGGGAAATCTAAATAATCCTTGTGTATAAAAACCAGCAATGATGGCGACCAATGTGGAGGGTTTAAACGAAAAAGTGCAAAGTGCTAGGTAACAGTGATCAAGGAGATCGGGCAGGGTGACCGGAGGGAGGCCTTCTCGGATCCTTTCGCTGCTTTGGAAGACAGTGGGACAGGAAGTGACTTTACCAGGACGCCGGGAACATTAACTGCAGGAGTCATCTGCGTACTCCTTTTTCTCAAAGAGAACTCCCAGGTCGCATGAGCTTCAGTCCCACGCGTCCTGGATCTGCTCTGGGGTGGGGGGCTAATGTTTTATATGTGGACTTCATTAAAAACAGTTATGAATGTTAAAAACGTAAAGACAACTGTTAAAAATATAAAACCCAAAATGCGTGACTTCTAAACCGGTAGGAAAAGTAAAGATAAGAAAATGTCATCAAACCAATCAGAAGCAGGAAGGGGCAGGGGAGAAGCAAAGAAAACAGATCGTGAACAGAAAACACTCAGACGAGAAGGGCAGATGCGGCCAGAATTATTACTTGACCCTTGATATCTGTTCTCCCTTTCTTACAGGGTGTCAGAATTTTTAGCCATGCAGATTTAACACATTGACTGCCACACTAGAAAAAAATTTTTTTTTTTCCTTGGGGCCACAGTATTTTATTAAAATGAAACGATCCTTTCTAATTTGTTATTTTTTGTTGTTTTCTGTGCGTGCGACCCAACCCACATTTTTAGAATTAAATTGTCGGCATTGATTGTAACAATGAGAACATCAACAAGTAAGATTTTCACTGACCAACTGCAGGACTTGGCTTCACCACCCAGCTCAAAACTAGCCTGAGTTACATACAACTCACATGGCAGTCAATGTGTTAAAATATACATCTCCTGGCCTCCCTTACAGCTAAATGTTTCCAAAGGTATGTGACCACAAGTGGTGTTGCAGTTTCTGTGTTGCCATTAAATGGGGGGAGGGGGAATTCCCCTCTAGTTCTCCTTTTCCTCTTCTAGTGGGCTGGGATTCACATGTAATGGCAGGAGCTAGAGCGAGTATCTTGTACCGAGAGATAGAAGCTGTGTCTTGAGGGTGACAGAGAAAGAAGGAAGCTGGGCTCCCCATCATTTTGTGGCGAGGAGCCATCACACCAGCTAGGACTTTTTTGTGAGAAAGAAATATTTCCATCTTGTTTAAGCCACTTTTAATATGATACATCTTTGCAAAAGCAGCTGAACCAATCAGCATACTACCTGAATTTAGCAGGTATAAATATAGATATGTTAGCATTCACAGCAAAAGTAAATGGATTAGACTCACTATTTAAAAGACAGTGATTTTCAGGTTACAATAAAACAAAAGCATAACAAAATAAACACAGCCGCCCTCATTTGTTACATGTTATCTATAGCTGCATCCACACTATACTGCCAGAGTTGAGTTGCAACAGAGGCTGTATAAAATAAAAAATATTTACTACTTGGCCCTTTACAGCTGGGGTCCAAACACCAGACTGTGGACCGGTACCAGTCCATGGCCTGCTAGCAGCCAGGTCGCACAGCAGGAGGGGAGCGGTGGGCGGGTGAGTGAAGCTTCATCTCTGTTTACAGCCGCTCCCCATCACTAGCATCCCTGCCTGAGCTCCGCCTCCCACCCCCCACCGCTGTCTGCAGAAAAATTATCTTCCGTGAAAACTGTCCCTGGTGCCAAAAAGGTTGGGGACTGCTGCAAAAAGTTTGATGACCCCTGGACTATGTCATAAAGCAAATGTTTATAAAATATCAAAGAATAGCTATCTTATTGACTATCTCCTCTTGATGAAATAAAATTAGAAGTTGAAATCTAAGAGATATTCAAAATAACTCCATTATATTTGGAAGTGTGTCTAAGGAACTCACAGGGAAAAGATGAAACCATAAAGAAAATTACAAAATGGTCGAAAGTGAAGGACATTAAAACGTCATATAAGAATTTTTAGGAATCAGCTAGAACAATGATTAGAGAGAAATTTATATCCTTTAAAGAACATGTTAGAAAAAGAAAAAGACCAAAAATTAATGAGCTGAGTATCCAACTCAAGAATTAGAAAAAAGAATAACAGAATGGCCCAAAGGAAGTAGTAACAAAAAAAAAAAAAGAAAAGAAATAAGAATGGCAACTAACAAAATAAAAAATAAAGAAGCAATGAAAAGATAAATGAAAGCAAAAGTTAGTTTTTTGACAAGACCAAGACAAACCTCTGCCAAGATGCACGGGCAACAAAAGAGAAAAGACGCAAACCGTGCTGTGAGTTACAAAGTGAATCTAAGAAGAGACACTGTAGAGATTTTTGAGAATTATGAGAAAATACCACACGTGATGTTTTTCAAATAAAATTGAAGTTCCAAAAGAAATGGATAAATCTCTAGAAACACGTAAATGTCCAAAACCATCAAGAAAAACTGAATAGTTCTACACCGTGTATCAGTTATCTACTGCCGAGTAACAAGTCACCCCAAAACATGGCGTCTTAAAACAACAATCATTTGATTTGCTCATGATCCTGCGATGAGCCCTTCATGCCGGGCTCATCCGAGCAGTTCTTCTGGTCTCACCTGGGCTCCCTCAGGCAGTTGCAGCCATCGGCAGCCCTGCTGGGTCTGGGTGGTCCAGGACGGCTTCCCTCACGTGCCTGGCCATTGATGCTGGCTGTTAGCTGAGTCACATGTCTCCGTCAGGCTGTTCCAAGCTTCTCCCGTTAGCAGAAGGATTTCCAGCAAGCAGCAAACTAGAGCAAGAGCCCACGCACAAGCGCTTTTCAAGCCTCTGCTTGAGTCATGTGTGCCGATGTCTCATCAGCCAGAGCACAAAAAGTCTTGGCCGAAGCAAGTCCCCGAACCAATGTGGGAGGCATTGTGCGCAGGTAAGGACTCAGGGGTAGAGACTCGTGGGGGGTGGAGTGTGGGGGCTGGGGCTGTGACTGTAAGGATCAACCAAAACCGTTGAGAAACCATAAACCAACGCTCTCTGGACAGACTGCAGTATTCCACGCGGGATGCTGCAGGAGAAAACGGACCTCAGTGGAAAAGCTGGTGAAATCCAGACAAACACTGGAGCTTAGTTAAGAGCAATGTGTTAACACCAGCGTGAGTTTCTTATCTGGACAAACGTACCGTGGTTGTGTACTCGTATGTTAATATTAGAGGAAACGAAATGAGAGCTGTCAGAGAACTCTGTTTACATCTTTGAAACTGTTCTGTAAATATAAAATTATTCTAGAACCAAAAATTTATTTAAAAACCCCAAAACTTAACAACCCTCCGATATACTGGAAAACAACAGGCCTAGATCGTGTTGTGGGTGATTTTTGCCAAATCATTCAAGGAACAGACGTCCCTCTTTTATTTAAACTGTTCCAGACAACTGAAAAGGAAGGAAAGCTTCCTGATGCTTTATGAAATCAATATAATCTCGATGTGCAAACTGGCCAAGGGCAGTATGAGAAAAGAAAGTCCCAGGCAAATTCACTTATGAAGAGAAAGGCAAAAATCCTAAATAAAAGCAAATTGCATACGGATATCTGTAGATATCTATATCTATTTATCTTTTGCTATATATATGGCAAGGATACAAGGACAGTTTAAAATTAGGAAACCCAAGGTAATTTACCAAACAGAATAAAGAAGAACGATCACATAATCATCTCAAAGATGCAAATAGAAAAAGCGTTTGATAAAAAATTTACGTCATTCGTTATAAAAGCCCTTGACCAACTCAGAGCTGAAGGAAACTTTCTGAACCTGGTAAAGGATATCTATTAAATACCTACAGCCAACGGTATCCTTAATGGTGAAATACTAGAGTCATTTCTTTTAAAATCTGATGAGAGAAATCTACCTGGTGGGGACGATTCCATTCAACATTGTACTAGATGTTTTAGCTGGCATAGTAAGATGAGAAAAACAAATGAAAAGAATAAAAATTACAATGTAAGAAAAGAATTATAATTTTATGCACAAGGTGACATGACTGTCTACATAAAAAATTCTCAAGGACATTTACAAGTAAACGGAACTTGGAAGAGTTTAGTAAGGTGGCTGGATACGAGGTCAATATACAAATGTGAAATTAAAACGTCAACAATTATGTCCAGGAGGGAAGATGGGGAACAGGATGGAGGATGGGGCTTTATCCATATGTATAGCTTTTTTCTAAAAAAAAAAAAAAAAAGACAAAGAGGATGAGGATGAGGAGGAGGCAATCTGAAGCAAATACAGTAAATCTGGCTGGATGTGGTGGCACTCACCTGTGGTCTCAGCTGCTCGGAAGGCTGAGGCAGGAGGATCACTCAAGGTCAGGAGTTTGAAACCAGCCTGAGCAAGAGCAAGACCCCCCGTCTCTACTAAAAATAGAAAGAAATTAATTGGCCAACTAAACTATATAGAAAAAATTAGCCGGGCATGGTGGCACACGCCTGTGGTCCCAGCTACTCGGGAGGCTGAGGCAGGAGGATTGCTGGAGCCCAGGAGTTCAAGGCTATCGTGAGCTGTGATTGCACCACTGGACTCCATCCTGGGTGACAGAGCCAGACCCTGTTTCTAAAATAAAAATAAAAATAAATAAGTAAAATCTTATTTGTTAAATCTGAATGGTGGATACAAGTACGTCTGTTACATTGTTTTCTTTTATAAAATGTTTCTGTGTAGTATGTAATACATAGAGACTGCTACATGCAACACATATGTGATTTATAAAGCATAATTTCAAACTGAGCCTTGTGACCCCTCCGGCTAACTTGAAAACCAGGATTTTACCAACCCCATTTTACTACTGCGTCCTTCCTCCCTGGCCTTTGTCTTCCAACCCACAGCCAAGCCCTATATAAGAACGTTATAAACGCTTTGGTTTTCAAAAATAGAGTTTGAGCTATCATATTATGTTCTGTGCTTTTCTGTGTGTTTGAGATGCTTCAAACTTTTTAAAAGTAAGGCAAAATGTGTCTATTTGCAAGTGTACTGTGTATCTCCAAGAGAAAAAACGGTTATCAGCAAAGAAGCGTTTGGAAAGAGGTCCTTGACCAGGACGCGTTTTGGTTTCCCAATGTGCACCGACCTTACTGCTCATCCATCCGTGTTTCCTGAGCACCTCCCGGCGCCGGGCACCGCGCCAGGCTGGGGCACGCAGGCACCTAGCGCTGGGCGGGTGTTGGGCTCCGGCTGGGATCACGCGTGCGGGACGCGTCAGCGTGGTAGCTGGGGCACAGCTGCGCTCAATGGTGACCAGGACTACGGTTACGTTGTTATCATTGGTTCCTAAGAGATGGCACAAAGTTTTCAATTACCGCAACAAAGGGTCGGTTTCTCCTTGGTCCTGCCGTCAGCGTCACTGTGCCCAGCACACGCTCACTAAGGTCTGTATCTGGCCTGTTCCGTGCAGTCGCCGAGGCCAGCAGCCCAGAGCTTCCACAAGTCACCGCTGGCAGAGGCCCTGGAGTGCGAGAGGCCCCAGTGGGGTGTGCAGGGTGCGGGGCCTGCAGGTTTCAGGGATCCCGGAGTCCTGGGGGTGGGGTGATTGCTCCTGAAGGAGACACAGTCTCCCCGGGCCCCTGCCCAAGACTGGCCTTGGCCCTCTTTCCTCAATGCTTGTGGCTTTCTGCATCACCTTCAGCCACACGATGAAACCTCTAGTTTGGATTCATAACAGAGAACCAAACAAGACTTCAGACTTGGGTAGCATGTCAGTTTGCTGTTGCTGAGAATGTGTTCTGGAAGTGAAAGGAATGTTGTCGGGGGCAGGACTGGGGTGGGAGGTATAGGGTGTGGGTGGCTTCATTGTACTAGCACGTGAGAATGATCCAGTTCTCTGAAAATTCGGGGAGCCCCTGCTGCCTGGGCCAAGCCTGCTGACATGGTTCGGGTGTGTGACCCTCAGAGGCCTCGGGTGTCGGCGCCTGTTGGGGGTAGCTCGTGAGACGGCGTGGTGGCCTCCTGGCTTCCTGGCGCTGTGGGCAAGGCTGCTCCGGGCTCTGAGCATGAGGCTGTCCTGGGGGCAGAGGAGCCCCCCCCTGGGTCCACCATCTACAGCGCGCAGGGGGTGCCCTGCCAGGGGACCCCGCCGTAGCTTCGGCTGGAACATGCAGACTTTGCAACTGCCCTGGGCTCTGACGCCTGCCCGTTTACCCCGGGTCTGGAGCTGAGGGAGCCCTGGGTCAGCACATGTCCCAGCTTTTCTCCTGGGATCGCATCACTGAAACTGGGAGCCCGGGAGCCAGGCGCTGGTGGGCGGGGCGGGAAGCTGTCAGGGTGCCCGGTGTGCTGCTCCGTCTCTCTCTCCCCGCCGCCCCGAGCCTGGAGCTCTGCAGCTCCCTGCCAGCGCTGCTGCCTCCCAGGCTGGCAGAGCCTGCTCCACGGAAGGCCTGTAATTTGTGACTCATGGCCCGTCGCCGACCGTGGCAGCCACACAGCAGGCAGTGCTGAGTCACCGGGCTGGCCTGTCCTGCGGGAGAGCAGACCTTCCTGGTGGGCACCGGGAGCAGAGTATTAAAGCCCACCCGTGGCTGGGGAGAGGGCCGCGTGGGGCAGAGCCTGTCTGCGGGGGCTGCAGCCCCCTGGGAGAGGACTTGGGGCCCCGGTCACACTGGGCGTCAGGTTCTGAAAACCTCTGCCTGGGGGAGCCCCCGCCTGCTCAGGTCCCCTCAGTCCCCGGGAATAACAGGCTCTTTCTTTGCTCTGTCCCCTTCCCCAGCCTGGTTTGAATGTCTTTGCATTTGACTTGCAGTCAAGGCCGGTGCAGTGGGTGCTCTACCCACGGCCTCTCAGACGGCCTAGGAGTCAGCGTCCCTGGCCAGCCAGGGGACAGCCTGGCTGCTGACCTGGGCCCTGTGACCACTCACTCAGCCTTTTTTCCTTATTTGCTTACAAGGACAGATGTCAGAACAGTGAGGAACACCTTTTTACTTTCTTTGGCCCATCAGACTGACAACAAATTTAAAGGACTAAAACTAGTTGGTGTGGAAGAGAACGCAGGGAAACGGGTGCTGTCACCTGCAGATGGCAGGGCCGAGGGGCCCAGCCTGCCTCTGAAAAGCCACTTGGCAATGTCTGCCACAGTTCAAAGGCGCACATACTTCTGACCCAGCGGTACACTTCTGAGAACGCTTCGTGTAGAAAAACTGGCACAACGGTACAAGAACATCCTGCGATTCCAAGTGTCCCTGTAGCTGTACATCACGCAAAGCCAGGCTCGAGAATGTTCACTGCAGCTTTCTTTGCAATCATAAAAAAAAGGCAACAGCCTGAATGTTCACCAATGTGGTACTCTATAAGTAAACTGGCCTCCGTACTGCTGGCTACTCATCTACCTGTACTGGCTGCTGCGAAAGTCACATGTTGTCAAGTGACAACCAATCACAGAACTGTGTGTTTAATATGATCCCGTTCAAATAAGAAAGCCTGTGGGGAGGGGGCGTGTGTGCATGCGTGTGCATGTGTGCACACGTGTGCAAGTGTGCGTGTATGTGCATGTGTGCATGTGTGTGCATGCATGTGTGTGCGTGTGCGTGTGTGTGTGTGTGTGTGTGTTTGCACAGCCGTAGGAAAAGGCCTGGAAGGATGTTAATAGTTTTCTCTGGGAGGGGCTGATAATTGAGATAATGGGAGACTTTCACGTTGTCATCTGTATGATTCACAGGCATGTATTTACTTTTAAATAAAAAGATTAAAAAACACAATAAGAAATTGTCCTCACATGTCACGAGGACCTGAATGCATGCCTGTGTATTAATACTTGTGCAAGCCTGAGAGACAGGGGAGCTGTTTCAGATTTCTCCTGCCGTCCCAGGCTGAAAGCTCTTCCTACTTCCCCCCAAATCTCCCGGCCCCTCTCTCCCTCGGATCAAATCGCCCCGTGGGCAGGACTGTGGGGTCTCACTGCCATTCCTAAGTAATGTCCTCCCTCCACGCCCTGTGGCTTCCTGGGCCCCCCTGCCCCGCCAGAGCCCTGCCTGTCTCCCGTGAGGCCCCTCCCCTGTCATCCACCCCGCGCCCCTGCAGGGCACCAGGCGGCCGTCCTGCCCCGCTTTGCTCTTTGTTTATGTGCACAGAGAGAGGCTTCCGTGAATGTCTGGTGATGAGAATGAATGAAGAAACTGTCAGAGGGACACTGGGCGGGAAGGGACCTCTGCGGTCACCTCGCCCACTTTCCCACCCCATGCCTGAGCGCCCTCTGCTTGACTCCTCTAGCGACAGTGAGGGGGCCGCCACCGCCTTCCCAGGCAGCTCAGTCCCTGCTTGCTGGGGCGAGGGGCTCCTTGGGTTAACCAGGAGGAGGCCAGTGGCTGAAACATTCCCGGTTAAATTTTAAGACTGTGGTCAGTTCTCAACAGGGAGAGTCTAGAAGCTTGATAGGGCGAAGTGACACGAAATCGAGCCCCTCCGTCTCTCTCGCCAGGAGAGACCGAACCCGCTGCGCCTCGCACCTGCCTGCCAAGACCTCGTCCGGTTCCAGCAGGTCAGCCGCGCCCTAACCACCACGCTGGCAGAGTGAATCAAGCATCAGAAACAAACTAATTAGTACTTCAGGGTAGCTTCATTCAGAAAATTACCGCACGGAGGAGGTGTCTCATTTAGAACCGACATAATTAAAAGACACTTTGTAAATTCCTGTAGCAGATGAGGACAGCACTTTCCAGAAACACCTTGATGGAAATGTTTTACTGCGTCTACCAAATGGTTATTAAGTCCTTAATATCGTAATTCCTTAAGAATGCCATTGTCAGGGACAGACAGCAGCCCGCACAGCAAAGGAGCTAATTGTTCCCTCCTCGCCGGGTAGCCCGCGGGAAGTCCTCACGTAAGACTCCCCTGCGGCTTTACTCCGTTCTCCGGGTTTTCGCAAGCAGGAGTAGATGCCGGCTGCGGGAAGGAGGAACCCACCATACAGGTGAAGAATGGAGAGCAGTCCTGTTTCTGGCTGGTTGACTTGGAGTTTGGGAAGAAAGGCCCCATTTCTAGATGAGAGCAGGTGTGGCCAGACCACTGCAGTTCTGGGTAGGCTGGTGTCCGCGCTGCAGAGTCGCTAAGTTGCCCAGCAAAGCGGAGGCCGCGCCTGGGCAGTGCGGGACGCCTGGGCCGGGCCGGGCAGGATGGACCGTGCTCGGCCTGTTCTGTTTCCTCTCAGAGCAGCTCCCCTGGGGCTAAGTCCTTCTGGGGGGACTCTGTCCTTTGGGACCCTCCTCCGTAGGGCCCCTGGCCCACCCACAGAGCCTCCCCAGGCGTCAGGACGGGGCAGGGCAGCGGCTTGGGAGTAGGGTAGGAGGCCGCCCAGAAGGAACCGGAGGGCCTGCCCGGCTGGGCAGGTGGCATGACCACTCCACGCTTCAGCGTCCTCATTTACAAGGGAGGTGGAGATGTTACGAGGGCCTAGGTGTGGAGTCAGAGTGATCTGAGTTCGAATCCTGCTCAGCTATGCATCGTGGGGGTGGGGGACTTTGTTCCACAACCTTCCAAAGTGGGGAGAGCTGCAGTGGCTCCCCGCACCACAGGGTCAGGGCCGGAAGAGAGAGGGTGTGAAGCGGCAGCACAGCACCTGGTCCCTGGTCAGCACTCAGGAAATGCGTCGCGCAGCGGAGGGAATGGTATCTTTCCCTTCCTAACTTCTAGGTTCTTGGCTGGGGCCTTGTGACACTGCGGTCCCCAACCCCTGAGCCTCAGACCAGTACCAGTC
>CAUYRT010020844.1:0-44835 GCA_963574885.1 Lepilemur ruficaudatus
AGAATTATTTTTTTCTAAATCTGTAAAGAATAATGATGGTACTTTGATGGGGCTTGCATTTATTCGGTAGATCACTTTAGGTAATATAGACATTTTAAAGAGATTGATTCTACCAATCCATGAACAAGGTAGATTTTTCCAAACAAAAGTACTATGCATTTCTGACCTTAAAACTATTTCACTGCTCTTTCAAGAAAACAGATAAAATGAATAGTTTGAGATATGAAAAACTAGATATTCTGTTGCAAAATTACATAGTTTTTTTTTAGGGTTTCATAATTAAAAGTATTACTTCTAAAAATAAAACATAAAACATACACCTTCAAAAATATCAACTTTTTGATATAAATATGTGTATTACTTAACTTCTTTTCATGAAAAATAATCATCCTGTATATTCATATTAAATATGAAACAGGCATGTTCACGTGCAGCTACCCTCAATTTTAGTTAAAAGTAAGCTTAAATCTAAAAAAATTATTTTATTTAATGACTAATATCATGTCATAGAATAGAGATAATCCTACTTTAAAAACGAAGTTACCTAAATCCATAAGTATTTTTTTAAGTACTGTACTTAATATTCTAATATTAAAACTTCAGACAAAAGCAGCATATGGGAAGATGGATGAATAGATGGATAGATAGAAGATGGAGAGAAGCTAAAGAGGTGAAAATACCAAGGGCATTAATTACAAGGCCAAAGAATGATACACGTTCATAATGTTACTGAAAATTTGGCACTTGTCCCTGAGGCTGTCTCAGATGACTGAGGACAAGTGATTTGAAGAAAAAGAAAGAGAAAGTTTTTAAATTTGCCAGCAAAAGAGGACAATGGCAGACTCAAGTCTATAAGTACCATCATCCCATCTATAAGCAGAAATACAGAGTTTTTAAAGGGAGTTTTCAACTTTGGTCTATTGTGGTTTAGCCATAGCATCTCAGGTGAAGACAATCTTGTGACCTCTGCTTGGATGCATTTGTTGAGCCCTCTCTTGTGGTACAAAGAACAAAGGACACTCCCCTTCCCCTCCAATCTCTGGCCTCTGACAAGAATGCAGGTTTTAATTCCTAAATTTGTGGGAGGTGGGGTTAAAGAGACAACTTTTAATACATTTTGTCTTATTTCAGGCCCTATTTTTGTTACAACAGGACAAAATATCTAGAAATTTTTAACCATATTAAATTTTGTAGGTACATATGTTTTATTTTTATTTTTTCCAGTGTTATAAATTTTAAAATAAAACTGTTCTTTTGTATTATTGTTTTTGTGATGAGAACACAACATGAGATCATCCTCTTAACTAAGTTTTAAGAGCGCAATACAGTGTTATTAAACACAGATATAATGTTTTACAGCAGATCTCTATAATTCGTTCTTGTATAACTGAAATTTTATACTCATTAAGCAGTAACACCTATTTCCCCTTTCCCCATCTCTTGAAAACCACTATTCTCCTCTCTGTTCCTATGAATTTGACTATTTTAGATAACAGTCATTCCACATCATACAATGGAATCAAGTAGTATTTATCTTTCTGTACCTGGCTTATTTCACTTAGGGTAATGTCTTTCAGATTTTTCCATGTTTTCACATATGGCAGAATTTTCTTCTTTTTAAAGGCTGAATAATAGTCCATTGTATGCATATTCAACATTTTCTTTATACATTCATCTGTTGATGAAAACATTATCTTCATTAATGTATCTATTGTAAATGATAAAAAATTACTGATACAAAATATTTTAAGAAATAAATTCATTGACTCCAGAAATTCATTTTACCTAAATGAATTTTAAAAACATCTGGTTAAAGAAGAAAACAAACTATGTATATCTTAGAAATAAATGAACAAAAATTTTATTATCATTTATTACTTAGGACAACCAAATTAAATATTTAGTAAATAAGGTCTTTGAGGCTAAAGGTTATATTATACAGGCATTAGCCATAATTTCTGGAGTCTTGAGAAATTTCTTTATTATGAATGCACTATCCTGGTATGTATATAATAGTAACAGAAAACATAAAAAGATAATTGCCAGCTATAAATGTATACACAAGTCCTTACATTTGACAAGAGAGTGGAATTGGAATTCTTATCAACATTTTTATTTTCTAATCCTAAAATTTCTAAAATACTCCTTATTTAGAATTTATCTTTGTTCCTCTTCCTCCTTTCTATCTGTCCATACTTCTTTCAAAAAGAATCATTATTTAAAGAGAGTCTACACAGGAATTTTAATTTTTTAGCTGTACTTATAAAAAAAAAAAACATTCCTAAAGCTTACAAATTGAAATGGAGAACTAGAATTCTGACCAATGCAATAAAGAATGGAAAATGCTACTTTTACATCTGAGTGCCTATTATGTATCAAACACTATGCATTTTCTGACAAGACATAAATGAGCCAGATTTTGAGGGATTTACAGTCCATTTGAGAGACAAGAACATAAACAAATAATTATCATACAGTGTAACAAGTGGCATAACAGCAGAATAAATTGCTAGGATAAAATGGCTGCTGAGTAATCTCTAGAGAATTTTCAGGACAATGGTGATTTTTGCTTTGAGTCAGAAACCATTAAGTAGAGAATATGGAAATCACTCCAGGCAAAGAAACATCTAGATAAAAAGCAAAACTGTCCAAGTACACTGCATATGCTTAGTTAAATGTTTTCAGTGGAGCCATAATGTTTATTCTCAAGTTTAATGGAGTTTTTTTTTATAAGTACATTCAAATATGCCAGTAATTCATTTAAATTACAACTTTCACTCTAACTCTGGAAGCCTATATCTTGGTGATGTGACTCTCTAAATTTAGATTTGCTATTTGTTATTATGAAAGATGTTACTAATGGGATTTTTTGCATATGCAAATGTCAATGAGACAGAAAGGATATATATGTAACTGTCTGGTTACAACTGACAGTGAAGTGATAAGTTATGTTTCAGTTGCCCAGACTGTGACAAGGACAAAAGTTGTTCATAATCCCATGGAAGGTATGATGTCTTACAAAAGTTTCGGGTATGTATAAGTGTAGTGCTTATGACTAAGGTTAAAAATGATCACACTTAAAAATGATTTAGAGTTGAAATGGGTAGGAAATAACAAGAATTAGTAAACTTTGCAAGAGCCTTAAATGTTACTCCATTGAAAGGCTTCCTTTACATCTTCCTACCTTTTTCCCCTCATTCATGTATTTTTTTTTCTTTTTACTGTTATCCATTCATTCTATGGAGTATAATTTAAAACATGCAGAAATGAACTAATAGTTTATTATGTGTTATGTGGTGTTTTAAATATGTTACCTGTTTTAATTTATTTAACCCTCATGACATATAGTATAAGATAGCTACTCTTTCCATTTTCTAGTTGCAAAAACTGAGATGCAGAGAAGCCATGTTCACTATGCTGATTGCTGTGATTTCAACACATATCAAGTCTTTGAACAGAATTATATCTAGTATAACTTACAGTAATTAACAATAATGTTAAATATAATACATTTTGTGTTATCGTGAGTTTTCATAAGATTAACAAGTCTATTTAATACACAAGAATTACAGAGCTTCAATTTTGCCCAAATATTTAATGCACAAAAATATGTAGCATAATAAAAGGATGAAAAATATTTTGTAGTAAGTACAACACATCTAAAAATAATGATACACTTTGCATCAAGGTATAATGTTAATGTCAAATATTTTTATTATTAAAATTTATCTAGTGAAAGTAGCTACAATATGACAGAATGTCAGGGCCATAAGAAACTTTAATCTACCTAAATCATGCATTGAGTGTTGACTCCATGCACCACATATATAGTCACAGCTATGGCAAGTAGTTATCCAGTAACTTTCCAGGGAATTTTATAATGAATATCACGACTTCCCAAGGTGATTACATTTCTTTGCTGCACAGATTTGATTATTACACATTTAGAAGTACTACATTTTTGAAACAGAGTATTATGTTCCTTTCAAAGCCCTGGCATTATAGCAAAGTTTTATTCTTTTGGTGTTAATCCATGATTCTTTGACCAACATCATAGTTCAATATATATTATGGAGAAACATTTGTAGACAGAAAACCATGTCCATTCTGAAGTAAGCTGAAAGAACAGAAATAAGAATGACATGGATGAATTAGAAAGTGATTTTAAAAAATTATCAGCAAAGAAAAGAAGGCATATGACACATATGAAAGCAGAAAATATGAAAAGGATTACTAAGTAAAGATGAGTTTATAAAAGGCTAAAGTGACAACAAGCCAAAAATTGGTAAAGTGCTAAAATATACATAGGCTTGTGTCTCTTCATAGCTGTTAGTTCATTTTTGAATGAAAATAACCTAATTCATATATGGTTATTTTTATTAAGTTAGTTTGTTATGAACTCACTTTCTATGATTTTCATCATTGTAGGAATAACAATATCTACTTCAATTATTTTTATATGTTGTCAAAATCTTGGTTCATTATCCAACCCTCACTAACTTATAGTTTCAGTGATTGAATAGATTATGTCAACATTTGGTTGGGTTTGAAACTTAGATTTCTCTGTAGACATAACATAATATGGCAGTTCATCCAAGTTAAGTTGTTAATTTCTGTTTTGATATTCAAGCAAGTAACTATCAGGACTAATAAAACTTTCTAGAAATAGTTATGATCTGAACAAAGTTAATATAGTTATTAAAATAAATATTTTCTCAAAATTTGAAATTAAAGCAATACACTTTTCATTTTAAATGCATATTTATGTTGTATTTTGTTTTATGGAATAATATTTTTAAAATCTATATTGATAATGTACTGTACATTCAAAATTCATGGTGCTTTTTCCTACTACAAAAAGTAGTGTATAAGTATTTTCCTTGATGTTTGAGTTGATCCTAATGGTTAATTTCCAGAGTCAGTACTATGTCATTGAAGAAAGAAGACTTTCAAGCAAAATAAACACCTATTTCATGTATTATTTCTAAAAATAGTGTATTAAAGAGTACAATATTTAATTATCCATGATTGCCTCAAAATAATGCCTTTTAGTAAGAACTATATATTATTATTTTTTAGGTAACAAAAAACAGGTATCCTCTTATAGGTAACAGGGTACAAGTTGAATTCCATTACATGCATATATTTTACAGTGTAGAGTCTGGGCTTTTGGTATACCTGTCAACTAAGCAGTATCCATTGTATCACATAGGTAATTTTTCAACCCTCATTTCTCCCCACTTTTACCCCTTTTGAGTCTCCAATGCCCATTATATCACTCCATGTGCCCTTGTGTAGCCATAGTTTAGCTCCCACTTATAAATGAGAACACGCAGCATTTATTTTTCTGTTCCTGTGTTACTTCACTTAAGACATTGACCTCAAGTTCCATCCAGACCTCCTGTGCCTGAATATCTCACTCTCTTGGTAGTACTGGGAAGTTTTCAATGGTTATTTTCTTAAAAAGGTTTTCTAAATGTTTTGATCTCTCTTCTCCCTCAGGAATACCGATAATTCATAAGTTATGTAGTCTCAGAAACCTTGAAGACTTTGCTCATTCTCTCTCTCTTTTTGTTTTTTCTTATTTTTGTCTGGATTATTTCAAAAGACCTGTCTTCAAGTTCTAGGATTGTTTGGTCTAGTGTATTCTTGAAATTTTTGAATATGTTTTGTATTTTCTTCAATGAATTTTTCAGCTACAAAATTTCTATTTTTTTAATGATATGTATGTCCTTGATAAATTTCTCATTTATATCCTGAATTGATTTTCTGATTTCTTTATGTTAAAGGAGATGGTAAGAGTTTGAGATTTTACTTTGAGTGAGATGGGAAGTCATAATAAAGATTTGGATATAAATGACATAATATAAGTTAAATATTAATACAATTTCTTTGGCTCTTATTTGTATTGAAGGTAGATGTGAGTGGAAGAAGGGAGATCATAGGAGAGAAAATTATGAGAAATGTTTTGATTCTCTTTCTCATTCTTAATCTACAACGGTTTGGGTGGGAAAAGGACATTTGTGTGGTGAAGTTCCAAGAATGTCTTACTAACTCTTTAATGAGTGACATTTTCAGAGGAGTATGGTTACAAATATGTGTGAAAATTGTTAAAAATAATACTTAGAATACACTATTTAGAAGTATAAAGTATGAGAAGATCCTCAAATGTTTGAAGTTCAAAGAATGAGCCATTTGGGGTATGAGAATCCAGGTGATGAGAGATAACCTTGAAATATTGCTGTTTCTACAGTGACTGCTGTAAACAGTTGAGTGGAACCAAGGGAATTAGTGTCATTGGCACCTAATGCAAATGTGATTTTGAACTTGTAAATAGTAATGGGGCAGGAGAGATAAAGAAGAGGTCTTCCCAGAAGCATGGAGGTTAGCAAATTCCTCTGAGGATTTGCTGAAGGCCATGTAGAGGTCAGTTGTAAGTTAGCCTCATTCGAACTTGAGGGCTTTGTGAGTCCTTCCAATAGCACTCTAATAGCAATGTGAAGATCAGTGAACCAGCTTAGTTACTTCAATAGCAATATCAAGACTAGTGAAGTAAGCTAGCTCAGAACTCTTTGAGCCTCCCTAACTTGGAAATTCTTACTCAGTTAACTAGTAGGCTCTTTTTAAAATTTTTCTTTCTCTGGTCCCAGTTGTTTGTTAAAGTTATGGGGGAATTTTTATTTTGGTCATATTTTATCTTTGTGATAACATTTATTTTCAGGCTCTCATCTGCCACTCCTGTGTTTAAAACACTGACCCTTTATCCTTAGAGTTTTCATTAATTTTGACCTAACATCTTCGGTCTCCACAATAGTCACCCACAAGTAGATGTGTTTAAAAATTGAATCTTTCTTGAAAATCACTAAATAAAAGAAAATACATGAAGGAAACGAATAAAACATTTGAACATGCATGTCATAATAGAGGCCAATAAATATCTAAAAATATTCAAATTTTATCTGTCCAGGAAAATAAAAAATGTAGTTGTAAACAACTACAAATCCATCAGAACTGCTAAAAAAAAAAAAAAGATGGAAAATGCCAAATGACTGTAAGGAAGCAGAACAGTTGGTACTCTCATACATTGCTGGAAGGAGTTTAAATTGGTACAACTATATTTGGAAACTATTCATCAATACCTACAGAAGATGACTATATACTACTTTCTAACCCAGAAATTCAACTCTTTGGTATATTTCCAACAGAAATATGGCATATATCACAAGAAAATGTCAAAATGCATATTTAAACACTTGGAATAACTCCAAAATGGAAAATGCTCAAATGTGCATCAAGAAAAGAATGAATAATTACATCGTGAAATATCTTCATGTTAGATTACTACATGGTAACCATACCTGAGTATAATTTGAGTGAATTTCACAATCTGAGTGAATTTCACAAACACAATGTTGATTGAAAGAAGCCAGATTTTAGAATGACATTATCAGCCTTATGCATTCAATAATATAAAGTACAAAACAGGCAAAATTAGTGTATTCTTTTAAAATTAAGACAGTGGTTACTGTTTGGGGTTGTGACTAGGTCTTTTGGGGTACAGATAGTATGTTATTCCTTGATAAATGTATCTGAGACTAGATGTTAAGTTTTCCAATTACATTGTATTTTTACCAGCATTTCACGATACTTTTCTATGTTATCAGCTACATTTTAGATTAAACTTAAAAACAACTTTCAAGGGCAGGATTGCAAAAACAACTCTGAACACAAAAGAACATCAATAAAAGAGAAGTACAAAAAATAGAATCTTTTGAGAAAAATAAAAACTGTGTAACAAATGAATTGTTTATCAAAAAAATAAAAGTTTATACACCAAAACAGATTAGGTTCATCATAACCTGGCAGCTATTCAAAATGAACAAAAGCCTTAATTTTTAAATATTCAAATAAGCTGAGGTTTCAACAGCTTAAGAAGTAAAGGAAACCTCAAAGCAAAACAAAAAAATCTATGGATTGTCTTTGAAAGTAATCTATTTATATGCTGAATAAATTATAGTTAAGCCTATTTGTATAGAAAACCAATGAAGCCACTGCAGATGTTGTTTCCTTTTGGCATGAGGTATCTTTGAAGTTAACCATAGTTTAATATGTTGAGAACGAAATAAACGTCAGGGTAATGCAGTCTCATTATAGATACATAATCTGAAAATAAGTTTACAAAAATGGGAAGAAAGGTCTTTTTCTAAATTTATGAGTATGTTTAATGAAAGTCATTGGAAAACCTCAATATCTGTAGACTGCACAGGCACGTCTAAAAAATGACACACAAAATTCTGAGTAATAGGACTCTAGTTTCTAAAAATTTGGTTTGCCCCAAAGCAAAGCCTTTGAATAGCTTCTCTTTTCATTCTTCTCTTGTTCCCTTGTCATTTTTAATCAGTGTCCTGGACTTTTAGACTCTCTACACGTTAATAAACTCTCAAATGTATGTTTAAGCCTAGATATCTCCAAACTCAGATGGTCAAATGCCTTTTCATCATAATTATATGAAGCCTAGTAGCCACTAAGTCTTGGAGCCGTTAGTATGACTGCGCCTGCGTTGAATTTTTAACTTTCAGACTTATCCTTGCTGAGCCTCTAGCAATTTATCAAACATAGTTTAGCTTTTCCTACTTCAGTGCTCATTCCCATGGAGGTTTCTGCTCATGGTTTTCTGCTCCAGTAAGTTGTGATTTTCTGTAATTGCCTGTCTGTCTCTGATTTGGGGGGCAGCAGTTTGCCATGAGATCTCACTTCTCTGACAGATCTAAAAAGAATTGCTGATTTTTCAGTTTGTTCAGCATTTTACTTATTTTTAGGATGAAGTTGTGACTTCTGAGCTCCTTGCATGCTAGACTGGAAACCAGAAGTTTATCAGTCAAATTTTAATTCCAACTAGCCAGAAAATTCAGTTCTACAGATTTGAATCCATGTTTACAAGTAACTTTTTTTCCCAAATGATTAATACTTTTATTATAATTATGTCTATCCTATATTTTCAAGTTTTGGAATTAAAGTATTTTCCAGAAGGAGGCACACTGATGCCCTTTAGAGCTATATAAACTGAAAATACATTTTCTGTTATGCCCAGAAAATTCTTGTAACTTTTATTGAGAAAAAAGTTCTAATAACTATATTCATAGGTGTAAGAGTTGAATTATACCATAAACTGTTTATTTTTATATGTTTTAATGTCAGATATGAAAATATACACACATACACCTTGACTTGACCTCATCTTTGACCATGCATATGCAAAGTTCAGCCTGAAATATTTTATCTTGAGAACTTAACTGAAAATATTAGGGTTAAATTGCAAATTATTGAAAATATATGAATCATTCATTTTCTAGTTTTTGAATAACCAAAGAAATATTATTACCCTTTTAAAGGAGAAAAGTGAAAGGAAATAGTATCAAAGAATAACAAATCCATAATCGATAGCACATTTAATATTAGATTATATTTTGAAGAATATTTTTATTTTAACCTACTTATATATATATATTTATGTATTAAATCTCTACTCAATTCAACCAATTTCACTGGCTATTTTCTAAAATTTTTAATTTTTAATTCAGAAGAATAAGAAAGTTTACCATAATTATTTTCTCTTTTTCCGCACGTGGGAATGAGTAAAGGAGTAGTTGTCAATCAGAAGTGTTACTCTCGTTAAGTTCCTTCCAAATTGAAACATGAAAACAAGAAAGTAGGTGATTGCTTCCCCCAATAGTGGAAGACCAGCGAAGAAAGCAATTTACAAATATTAATACCATTTATTCAGTCTCTAGATTTTTCCTAAAATATCATAGCAGAAAGACTATTTTTTCTGTCCTACTTCAAAATCTGTACTAAAATAAACTTTTGCACCAGTTGGAGGAGAGTTTTACCCACACTTGAAACTAACGTCCCGGAAATTGAGATGACCTATGTCAACATAACTCACCATTGAGACTGAGATGTGCGACCAACTATGTCAACAAGATTTCACTGTTTGTTCTGTATAATTCTTATCAGGTAAATAAGATTATTAACCAATAAATAAGATGCTGCTTGTTTCTATAGTTTCTGCCAAACTAATTAAACTGGGCACATAATTTGCTCAACTGGGCAAACCATTAGCTTATCAGATTTCTTACCTCCGTGTAATCATAAATCCTAAACCATTATGCTAGAAATGTTCCACAATCTCCCTACTTTCCTCCACCCTGAAAGACTAATCTTATGTCAGTTAAGTCTAGACTACAAACTATAAATATACCTATTCTTAAGTTGCTGTTTTTCAGACACTGCTAAGATTCTGTCAAGGTTTTGTTCTCCCTTTCTGTAGTAAGTTTAATAAACTCAGCTTTAAGTGATGAACAATTTTTTCCTGGAGCTTTTTGTAGTGGAGTCTACTGTTGACACTGTATTTCCCAGAGGAATCATTTATTTCCCCTTTGATGGACCACTTCCCAAAATAGTGTATCATAAGCTATCTTGGCTGACTACACTTTTACAAATCAGCTCTACTGTTAGTAAAATGAAACCTCATTTTGCTTACCTAAGCAATCTGTCAAGTTTATGTATTTTACTGTAGGAACCATCTTTCTAAATAAGATTTATTATGGTGAACTGTGGCCTTTACAGATGATGACATGAAAGGAACCGATTGTTAAAATTATTGATGTTCATTAGTCAAAACTTCATATTTCTCTATATAAGGAAATTGAAAATCAAAGATTAATTAACTTACCTGTGTCACCTAGACTCTTAAATGTGTTTCCTCATTTTAAACCAATATTCTTCAATTAAATTTAGGGTAGAATTTTCAGTTCTAGATCGAAGTCACCCAAGACAGTATGCTTATCTAATATATATTTGTATCTTTTTGATTTGATTTGTTTCTTTATTGGTTTAAGTTACAAAGAAAATGAGACGGTTAACACATTTCAGTACCTTTATGTAAGTATTAATAGGATCCCACAATGGAGAGTCCACATAAATAACACCACAGAGTCATCCTTGATCCTACTATTTTACCCTAACTCATACTACCTTGAATCTCAACTCAAATTACTCTCCAACTTGCTTAATTTCTGATTAACTAAAAGATTCATGATCAAAGATGCTATAGTAGTAATAGTTTAATCATGAATTCCTAAAAATGGTTCTACATTCAAATATTTAACATGAAATATAAACTGCATATAGTTTCTATTACTAAGGCAATTCCAGATTTAATTTCTGTTACACAGATTGAAGTACAGGTCTTTAATGTGACTCAATTTGCAATAATCAAACTAATTTTCTTTTCTCCTTAAAATGTGAAGTATGTCAATAATTAACAGAAGAAACAGTCAAAGGTTCGGTCACCCAGAGTGGATATCATAATTTTTCTGGTAGATACTAGAGAGGCTTCTGAAATCAGTTGCATTATTTTTTTCTTTAGATTATTATTCTGATATATTCTTATTATTATTAATTAAAAGAAATGCAAAACAATAAACTGTGTTTATTATAATGTGTGTGACACATAATATATACATATTCCAATAGATTTTATAATTTTAAAATATTTGTTGCTTGAATAAATATCAATTATGAGCAAAAAAATAATTGGGACACTCTAAGATACTTTGTTTGTTCCTTAATTCCACCTTGCCTGTGAAATATTTAATTTCTTTGGTTAGTGTTTGTATTTTCTGCTTTTTTTTCCAAGTAAGGACTGAGTAAATGTTTCTCTTTTAAATATAATTAGAATACAAGTGGTGGGAGTTCCTTCTGTCCATTATTATGACATATTATATTAATATAAAGAATTTCAGTGTATATTTTGGTAAAACCAAAATAAATATTTCATTTATTAATATTTATTTTAATTGGAAATGTACCAGTTAAGCAAAGATATGTTAGAAAACACTACATTTTCACACACAAAATATGAATGACATTCCTCCCAGAGACGAGCAAAACAGACATTTTGTTACATATTTATTTAACAGTAAATTTTGTTTAATAAAATGTTGATGCAGAGATAGAAATACAGATATTTGTTTAGTTGTAAAATCTGGCCATCTGTATTTGTATTTTCTTATATAATAATATTTTGCACATTTTATTATATAATTGGTATTATTCACATAATTTTATTGGTGATTATTTCTTTCCAAGATGATTTTACTTGTCTGATAATACCTATTGCTCTATTTTTGCTGTAAATCGTATTTAAAATACCCTAATTGGACATTACTCACTCCATTGTATGCACTATCAGGATTACTATATCTAAATCATTGTTTTGATTTGGGATAAATTCCTAGAATATATTTCTCAAAGGGCAAGTACACATATGCAGCTTTTGATAAAACATTTTTCACTTTCAATAGTAATGCTACAATGTGAATGATAATTTTTTAAAAAAGATTCCATGTGGTTCATTGGTAAGTATATGATTTTTTATTTTAATTTTCAATTAATTTTACTAGTGATTATGCTCATTTTTGCATATTTGTTTTGCTTTTGTACTATTACTTTTGCAAAAGTTCTAACCTTGTCCCTATTGTTTGCTATTTTTTTATGAGGATATTTGTGACTTCTTATTGTATTTAGTAACTATATATTAAAAAGACATGCTCATCAACTAATCTTTGTTAAAATTATGTAACATTGCATAATTTTCAGCATATTTCCATGTCATGTGGGCATTTTTTTGCTTATGATTACAGTTTCATTTTAAAAATTTGAACAATATTTCACAGTTGTCCACTAAAATAAAAATTAATATAAATATTTCAAATGAGAATAATATTATGTAAATAAACAATAAAAAGCAATTATGTATATGAATAAATATTGTTATCTGTATCTACCTCAAAAAAGGGATGTACAAGTGTGATAATTTTGAAGAAGTATGCAAAAAAGAAAAGTATGTTTCAATTATGAGTATATGGAAACTAGAATTTTTGGAATGCCATGTTGACTCCTACTGCTAGTACTTCTAGTATTGATAGCTTTGCTAGCAAATACGGGCACAAATGACTCTATTACAAAGAATTAGCAAACTGACTCCAATGGCACATGAAAAAGATTATAAACCATGATCAAATGGGTTTATTCCAGGTGTGCAAGGATGGTTCAACAAATGCAAATCAATCAATGTGATTCATCACATAAACAGAATTAAGGAAAAAAACCATATGATCATCTCAATATATGCAGAAAAAGCATTTGATAAAATCCAGCATCCCTTCATTATAAAAATACTCAATGAACTATGCAAAAAGGAACAAACCTCAAAATAGTAAAGGCCATAGATGACAAACCCACAGCCAGCATCATACTTAATGAAAGAAAATGAAAAGCATTCCCTCTAAGTATTGGAACAAGACACAGATGCCCACCTTTACCACTCTTATTCAACATACTACTGGAAATCCTCTCTAGAGTAATCAGGCAAGGGAAAAAAATAAAAGTTAATAAAATTAGAAAAGAGGAAGTCAAGTTATCCCTGCTTGCTCATAATATGATCTTATACCTAGAAAACCCTAAAGACTGCACAAAAAAACTCTTAGATTTTATAAATGAATTTTAGTAATGTTTCAGGATACAAAATCAACCTACAAAAATCTGTAGCATTTTTATACATAAATAAAAACCAAGCTGAGAACAAAATAAAGAACTCAATCCCATTTAAAATAACTAAATAAAAACCCTAGGAATATATTTAACCAAGGAGGTGAATGGCCTTTACAGGGAAAACTACAAAACACTGATAAAAGAAATTGTAGGTGACACAAACAAATGAAAAAAAAAAAATCCATGCTCATGGATCAGAAGAATTAATGTTGTTAAAATGACCATACTGCCCAATCTATAGATTCAATGCAATCCTTATCAAAATACAATGGAATTTTTCAGAGAACTAGAAAAAAAAAATCCTAAAACTCATATGGAACCAAAAAAGAGCCCAAATAGCCAAATTGATCCTAAGCCAAAAGTACAAAGCTGGAGGTATTTCATTACCTGACTTCAAATTATACTTATAAGGCAATGATAACTTAAACATCACTAGTATAAAAGTAGACATATAGGCCAATGAAACAAAATAGAAAATCCAAAACTAAAGCCACATATCAACTGATCTTTGGCAAAGGCAACAAAAACATACACTCAGGAAAAGAAACTCTTCAATAAATGGCACTGGAAAAATTGGATAGCCATATGCAGAAGAATAAAACTGGATCCCTATATCTCAGCATATACAAAAATCAACTCAAGGTAGATTACATAATTAAATGTAATACTTGGAAACTCTGAAAATACTATAAAAAAACCTAGGGAAAATTTTTCTGGACTTCAGTCTAAGCAAAGAATTCATGACTAAGACTTCAAAAACACAAGCAATAAACACAAAAATAGACAAATGAGACTTAACTAAACTAAAAAGCTTCTGCACAACAAATAAAATAATCAACCAAGTGACCAGACAATCTAAAGAATGGGAAATAATATTTGCAAGCTGTGCAACCAACAGGGAACTAATATCCAGAATTTACAAGAAACTCAAATAACTCAACAACAAATAAAATAACCCCATTAAAATGTGGGTGAAAGACATGCATAGACATTTTTCAAAAAAAGACATACAAATGGTCAACAAGTATATGAAAAAATATTCAGCCTCACTAATCAGAGAAATGCAAATTAAAACCAGAAGATATCATTTTACATGAGTCAGAATGGTCATTATTAAAAAGTAAAAAAACAACACGTTGGCAAGGATGCAGAGAAAGGGAATGTTTGTACACTGTTGGAGGGAGTGTAAGTTAGCACAACCTCTGTAGAAAACAGTATGGAGATTTCTCAAAAAACTAAAAATAGAGCTACTGTTTTATCCAGCAATTCCACCACTGATCATCTACATAAAGGAAAAGAAATAATTATTTCAAAAAGATACATGAAATTGTATGTTTATCACAGCACTATTCACAATAGCAAACATATGGTATCAACCTAATGTATGTCAATGGATGACTGGATAAAGAAAATGTGGTATACATACCCCATTTAGCCACAAAAAGAATGAAATCATGTCTTTTGAAGCCATATGGATGGAATTGGAGGCCACTGTCTTAAGTAAAACTCAGAAACATAAAATCAAATATCGCATGTTCTCACTTATGAGTAGGAGCTAAATATTTGTACCTATGGACATAAAGAGTGTGAAACGATAGACATTGGAGACTTGGAAAGGTAGAAGGATGCTATGTGGGCTGGGTGATCAGAAATTGCTTAATGGATACGATGTACATTAATTGGGTGATGGATACACTAAAAGCCCAGACTTTATCACTACACAATAAAAAACAAAACAAAATAAAACAGAATTAATAAAACCTGTTGAAATATGAAGGAGAGATACTATGCTTGGAGAAAAATTAGGTGAGACATATCCAACAGAAAATCAGGTAATACCAGTGAAAGTTACACCAATGGAACCACTCTTTAAAAATTATGAATTACATCACAGAATATGCATGTCAAATATATGACAGCTAAGATCATATTTTTTTTGTTCTCTTCAGCATGGAAAATAAATTAAGTTATTTCAGTTTATAATTACCTTTGAGTCTTGATATAGACTGAAAAGATGCATTGAAAAGTATTGAGGGAATACCATTTAGACATATACACAAAAGAATGTATGTTGCTATTTGAATAGAATGCGTTGTTTTCCATGCCCAATCACATAGTATCACTTCACAGAAAAGAGCTCGGGAATATTAACTCCTAATCTTGATTGGGTGATATAAAAATGGTAAGACTACCACCTATCATCCAATCATTGCCACTCAGCTTATATCTTCTCCACAAACTCTAAGGAGAACTATGTAGGAAATAAAAGCACGCCTTCTCGCATTGCTGAAAGCTGCTAGGAAGGAGTAAAACTGGTCATATGAGCTTCTGAAATGAAGAATTCAATTATAATATATATATATTTAATTTTTATGATGTGGCAATGCCAATAAAAATTATTTTCAGGATTTCAGATAATCTCCCTGGGATACTTGTCAATCAATGCACTCTATTTCTTTAATAGCCAAAACCATTGACCCAGAGCATTCAATTCCTGACTTTTAATATTTAGGATAATATATTAAAATTCCTTAAAATGCTCCAATAGACAAGAGATTATTGTCTAATGTTTGATCATTTTCTTTAATTTTCATTAAATAAAGTTATTATTAAGCATATTTTAATATCCAAATGCTTCATCAAACACGAAATAATACTTTTTGGAGCCAAATGTGACAAGCATTGTATGATCTCACTTATATGTGGATCCTAAAAAGTTGAACTCATACAAGTAGAGAGTGGAGTGGTGGCTACCAGAGGCTCAGGGGCGGGGTATGGACAGAGAAAGAGGAAGATATTGGACAATGGGTACAAATTTTTCAGTTAGACAGGAGGATTAAGTTCTGGTGTTCTATTGCACAGCAAGGTGATTATAGTTAACCAGAATGAACTGTGTATTTCAAAATAACTAAAGGCTTGAGGATTCACCACACACACACACACACACACACACACACACACACACACACAAATAAACATTTGTGGTGATGAATATGCTAATTAGCCTAATTTGATAATTTCACAATGCATATATGTATCAAAATATCAAGTATTCCATAAACATATACCATTTATTTGTCAATTAAAAATAAAATGTAAGTAAATAAATGACAAAGAGAGTAGATTCAGAATCCATTCAGTGCTTTCTTCAAAATGAAATATTCAACCTTCAGTTTTTGGGTACAATATTTTTTGGATATTTTTATTCAATGGAGTGTAGAAAATGGCCTTCAGTGAGAAATTGCTCTTTTATCTTTTAGTCTATATTAAATCCATATATCCACTTAACTGACTTGAAAGCTCAAAATATATTGATTCAACAATAATAATAGCAGCAACCAGTTTACTTCACACTTATATTTGGATAGAACATTCCCAAACTAATGTTATTCTGTGGAATGGATGTCATTTGCTCAATATTGCACTTACTTCAGGCAAAGGGTTCACACTTCTTCTAATTTTTAGTGATAATTCATCATTTTGTTTTTATATAAATTCAAAATTGACATTAAAACCTTTGAAGCGATTATCTCCATCACCACTATCATTGTTATTATTATCATCCCTACTTTGTTGGACGCTATTAGTGGTCACCATTCTGCGTCCTGACATGGATTATCTCATTTAATACAATGAACAAAAGAGGTACTATTGCCATGCCTGTTTTACAGAGGGGGAATCTGAAGCTTCAAGTTAATGAGGTCTCAGAGTAAATAAACTAATCAAGTCGGATTGCATGACCTTGGGGAAATCTACTTTAATAATATATAACCTTGCAATCCAACTTCTTCATTAATTGACACATTAAGAAATAAGCCATTTTCTTTTATGGACTTATTCTAACATGCCATTTCAAACTAATTACAAATTACTAATTACTGACATTTAGTACTTAGTTTCATAATAAAAATAGTATACATTTATTTCAGGTTTCTGAAATAAATTACTTAGTTTTCTCCTATTTAACCTGTTTATTTTTATAAGTACATTTATACAGGATCCATGTTTCCTAACGAAATGTGTGGGATATGACTCATAAATGTTACTTTCAGACAGATCAATAGCACTTTTCAAAAGCTAGAGTCCATGTGCATTTTATTTTAAAATTTAAAATATTGTCAGATATAGCAAAGGATTTCAAAGATGATCTAGCATGTCCCCACACAACAAACCTCCTGACGGAATCGCTAATGTAATCATCTCAGTGCCACAGAGTGGGAGAGTTTAGAGGTCAGCTGAAAATAATTCTTTTGGTGCATCACCTCTCAACTTGTTCTGTACAAGTTATTTCTCTTTGCAACTGTTGAAATAGCAGGAAGTTCTCAAAGCTTTGCTAATACCTTTGGGCCACTCATCCAGAAAAAAAGAAAATACAAACAAAAAATGAAACATCAGTTTAAGTCTAAACTACTTACCTAAGACTCACTGAAGTTTTAACTTCTAGACTCAAATGCTTCTTACCTGAACTACTTGGGGGAAAAATAACTGGGTATGAGAAACATTACAGTAAAAAAAATAGTATTCATAGCCTGTAACAGATGATAAAAACAAAAAGATGAAATAATGTGATCTTTCACAATAAGAAGTTTAAAGAGAAGTGATTGTTTTTTCAGTTTAAAATGTGTTCTGCTATTTTGAGTCAATAATTTTAAAATTACATTATATATAAAAATACACGGAAATATCTTGTTAAAAACACATGTAACAGGTGGCTATATGGGTATCTTTTTGTCTAGATTTGTCTGAAGCCCCAAATGCTGACTTAATAATATCCTGTAAACACTCAAACTTCTTAGCCCATACTATGCAATACCAAGAAAGATGTGGAGAAATGGGTTACTAGGGACCCTCTTAGCTTACACAGTCAGGCTCTGTGAGAGAGCAGTTGCCGAGAACTATGGAGGGAACTACTTTGGAGAGTGTGGTCTCCACACAGGAAAGGCAAATATTTTTCTGTCCTTAGAATGGGTGAGGAGGCTCCATTGGGACCATTCACAGTGTCATCCCCTCAGTGTGGGTAAAATAAGTGGTACCCATCTGAAATAACTTACAATGTGGCTAGGACTGTTGTGCTCCAGCAGAGATAGACAAGGCAACATTTTTAAGCAGCTGCACTTCCACTGATGGTGGGAAAAAACATGATTCTGAGAATTCAATAAGAACCCCAGGGAAGGGTCATCTCAAAGGGAAAATCTTGGTGCTTTGGGAGGCTGAGGTGTGAGGATTGCTTGAAGCAAGGAATTTAAGACCAGCCTGGACAACATAGCAAGGCCCTGTCTCTACCAAAAAAAATTAACCAAATGTGGTGTGCACCTACAGTCCTAGCTACTTGGGAGACTGAGGTGGGAGGATAGAAGATCGTGTGAGCCCAGGAGCTGGAGGCTGCAGTGAACTGTACTGATGTTATATATGTGTCTTAATCCATTTTGTGTTGCTGTAACAGAATACCACAGATGGGTAATTTATAAACAATAGAAATTGATTTGGCTCATGGTTCTGGAAGTTGGGCAGTCCAAGAATATGGAACTGTCATCTGGTAAGGGTCTTCTTGTTGTGTCATCCAACGGGAGAAGGCAGAAGGGCAAGAAAGCATAACAGATAAAGAAAGGGCTGAAACTTACTTTTACAACAACTTTTGAGATAGCGAACTTTCTCCCATGGTAATATATTAATCCATTCATGTGAGCTGAGCTCTCTTGGCCTAATCACCTCTTAATGGGCCTACCTTTTTATACCATTACAATGACATTAAATTTCAACATTCAAACCATAGCAAGATGGTATGATAATTACTGAGAGATACCATTTTTTTTTCATTAGTATATAATGCTGCATTGACACTGCTTACCTGTGGAATTTGTGTCATAATATGTGTCATGTATACATGGGTTGTTTACATGAATATTGATGAAAACTCATTGCTATGTGTTGAATGTACCCTTTGAAACTCATACAGAAATGTAATTGCTATTGTGACAATATTGAGAGATGGGGCCTTAAAGAGGTGATTCGGTCATGGGAGCACCACCCTCGTGAATGGATCAAAGCCATTTTCGTGGGAGTGGGTTAATTATAAAAGGGAGGAGTTCGGCTCTCTTTTTCTCCCTGTCTGGAGTGCTTGCTCTTGCCTTCCACAGTGGGATAACTTGCCTTTCGCAATGTTCTTGCCAGGTGCTGGTGCTGTACTCTTGGACTTCAGAACTGTGACCCAAATAAATGTCTGTTGTTTATAAATTACTCAGTTTGTGCTTCTCTCTTATACCAGCAGAAAATGGACTAAGACACTCACATATTATTTGAAAATATGTCCTTCAACAAGATACATAATAAGAATTAAAATTAAATAGAAATAGTATAATAGAAATATATTTTATTGGAGAGATTCCTGAATCCATTTGGACATTAAGAATTAATAGCTTATTTTCATCCTGCAGATGAATCAAGAAAAGGCATCCTTTGAAAGTATCAACAACGGCAAGGGTGATTTAGTGGTGGTTTCACCATATAAACCATTCTACCATAGGGAGTATCTTATCATGAGTTAAATGTCACTGTTGGAGAAACCTCTCAGCAATGATCAGCATTATGTTAGAGGAAAGTTATGTTTCCTAACAAATTAAGATTAATTTGAGGAAGATAAATCAGTTATTCCTTCCATTAAATATTCCTAAATCCTTTTAATAAGCAAATGGATGTGAATGTTATTAGTCTTTACTTTCATGGGAATTGCTTTACGCAACTGATTTTTAAAAAATTCATCATATAAAATATTATTTACACATATAAGATATATAGAAATGTTTCTGGCAACAAACTTTATATATATCCCGGTGTGGTGGTGTGTGTCTATAGTCCCAACTACTCAGGAGGCTAAGGTGGGAGCATCATTTGAGCCCAGAAGTTTGAGGCTGCAGTGAGCTATAATCATTCTACTGCACTCCAGCCTGGGCGACAAAACCACTATATAAATCTCTGAGATTATTTCATGCATTTTTAATGAAAATAAAGTGATATTTTTGCATCCTAAGGTATCAGTGAGAAAAAGCAAGTGTGGAGGTTTAATCTTTGCAATTTTTTTATAATAGCAGGAGGAGAGGGATTTCCTTCCCTCTTTTCTCTTTCCTCTCTGTTTACCATTCCAGTTTTCCAGAAATACGAGGAGGAAAAAATGAAACAAAGTTGCTCATTTTGAAATAGATTTTCAGAGAATCTGCTTAATAATTGCACTGTCCAAGTTACATGTGACATTCTCTGAGTGACTAGTGAGGTATTTAGAGACTAATTTGATAAACAGGTTTAATTTTTCAAGTTCAAGAGTTTTTT
This sequence comes from Lepilemur ruficaudatus, assembly GCA_963574885.1. Lineage (NCBI taxonomy): Eukaryota > Metazoa > Chordata > Mammalia > Primates > Lepilemuridae > Lepilemur > Lepilemur ruficaudatus. The sequence goes on from CAUYRT010020844.1 coordinate 20,941, forward strand.
ATGTAGATATCTTAAATTTGCAAAGCTGATAAAATAATACACATAGAATCTGAGATTATATAGTGTGATATTATGAGATGTGTGTGTATATATACACATATATAGGTTTTTGGTTATGGTTCCTGGCTCATAACTCCCATAGCTCTTATTACAGGCTTTTGTTATAATGTTGAGAAGTGTTAAGCCTCAGGAGCAGGCCTCATGAAACAGAATCTCTCTCTCTCTCTCTCTCTCTGATCTTCTCCTATCCCCCTTTCACCTGTTAGAGAGGGTTCTGCCCCATACCCTGCACAAAGAGGACAAGAAGAATCTGAACTGACAGGTCTTGCTGGGTTTAGATCATACCATTTTGTCCAATCGCATTTTGACATAGTTGGCCATGCTTCAATCATGACTATGTGATGAAGCCTCCATAAAAACCCAACAGGACAGAGTTTGGAGAATTTCCAGATAGCTGAACACATGGAGGCTCCTGGAGAGTAGCAGGCCTAAGGGAGCTCTTTCTCCATACCTTTCCCTATACATCTCTTCATCTATATCCTTTGTTGTACCTTTTATAATAAACTGGTAAATGTAAGTAAAGTGTTTCCTGATTTCTGTGAGCCACTCCAAAAAATTACTCCAAACCACAGAGGGGGTTGTGGGAACCCTAACTTGCAGCCAGTTGGTCAGAAGTTCTGGAGGTGCATATTTGCAACTGGTGTCTAAGGTGGAGGCAGTCTTGGGGACCAAGTCCTCAACCCGTGGGTTCTAGCACTTCTTGAGGCCCGAGCCCTGAACCTGTTGGTAATGACACCATGTCCAGGTCAATAGTGTCAGAATTAAATTGCAGGATACCCAGCTGGTGCTTATTGCTTGCTGGTGGGGGAAAGAAAAGCCCATACCTTTGGTCACAGAAGTCTGTGTTGATTGATGTGTTGGTGTGAGAGCAGAAGGAAAAACATGGCTAGAGTTCTTTTTCCCAAATAATAGAAAAATGTGTTTTCTTTATGTTAACACTTTGACAAAAATTAACCCCTTTCCTTATAACCGTGTGGTATAATGATTTCAATATTCATCCTATTAAGGAAGGCAATAATTTATAGTGAAGTATATTGGGCTTAAAGGTGGAGGACCAGGACTTTAATCCTTTCTCTGCCATTTGCATAAGCATGCCTTGTGGAAATCTATGTTGAGGGCTCAGCATTAGCATCTATACAATGGCAATTAGATAGTAGGGCATTAAAAATTTCACATGAGGCCAGGCGCGGTGGTTCATGCTTGTAATCCTCACTGGCTCACATTCTGGGAGGCTGAGGAGGGAGGATAACTAGAGGTCAGGAGTTGGAGACCAGCCTAAGCAAGAACAAGACCCTGTCTCTACTAAAATTAGAAAGAAATTAGCTGGACAACTAAAAACATATAGAAAAAATTAGCAGAGCATGATGGCACATGCCTGTCGTCTAATCTACTTGGGAGGCTGAGGCAAGAGGATCGCTTGAGCCCAGGAGTTTGAAGTTACAGTGAGCTAGGCTGATGCCATGGCACTCTAGTCCAGGCAACAGAGTGAGACTCTGTCCAAAAAAAAAAAAACTACAACCTAACTAAGAGTACATTCTGAGTTTCAGCCAATCGTGACAGCCAAACTTCAGCCAATCACAGGCTGCCAATTGATCAGTCAGTGTCCATAAAAGACAAATGCCAAGCTGCATTTAATCAAGCTGTTTCTGTAGGTCATTTTCTTTTTCTGTTTATAAATACTGCTTACCCACATTGCTGGATGGAGCTCTCTGAACCAATCGTGGTTCTGAGGGCTGCCTGATTTGTGAATGGTTCTTTGTTGAAATAAACTGTGCTAAATTTAATTTGTCTAAAGCTTTTGTTTTAATAATACTTAATACAGTCTATAATAAAATACTATTTTGGTTTGACTATGTCCCTTTCTATGTCCTAAAAGTTTGTTTTTACAAAATTTTCCTTCTATAAAATATTCAATAGTCTTAAGTTTTAAATCAGTGGAGCATGTATGTAGAAAGCTCTATTAATTTAGCAGAATGTATATAACGACTTTATCAGAAATGATCATCACATATTTAAGTAAGTTTATTTGGGCCAAAATTAAGTATTGAATTTTATCTTTAATGTTTTGATTGTTCATGTCAATGTGTTATTTTGATAGATAATATCATATTTTCACTCTTAGAACAATAATAATAACACAGTATTTCAAATAATAGAACAGTTCAAAAATACTTAGAAAAGAACAAATAAGCAAAGATAAAATGATTGCATGGATGAATAAATCTTCTTTAGAGCTGACCAAAAAAAAAGAATAGTACCAATTTCTATCAACATAAGGTTTAACCCACTGGATGAAATCAAATACTTTTTTCTTAATCAGAGTAAAATATCTGCATGTTCAGGTTTCTCTCTCTCTCTCTATCTCTCTTGCTCTCTCCCTCCCTGTCCATACTACTAAGAAAGATAAATGGAAGCATTACTTTTTCTTTTTGCCTCTGTCCTATTTCTGACCACAAAAACTGTCACAGTGATCTATTAACATTGTGGATTTCCTTCTTTAGTCCAAATGACAAGGTTGCTATTTTTGAAGTAAGTTCTATCTTTTTGTTATAGGCACAATGAATGATTAAAGGTTTCAGCACGGGAAATTACTAAACCTTTGTCTAAAAATACAGGCAATCTTAAAGTTGACTTATTGTGATAAGAAGAAAAAGTAGAAATTTCACCTCATCTGTCTACTCAATGTACAAGGTATACTATGATGGGTCATAATGAAAAACAAGGATTATTCTTTTTCTACTTTCAGTAGAAATTTCTTTTTTGGAACATAGAATTGCTTTATTTCATGTTCAAGTCTTAAAAAGGAAGAGAATGAATGTAGTGAAGGAGAATAGTCTCATATGAAACTTCTAAATATGTCTCCTTATATTATTTTTCTTTTGTTCTATGTTTCACAGCTGAGGTTAAAACAAAAATAACTATCTTGCTAACACATTAATTATGCTCTTAATAAAACAAATTTACTTTGTTTTGACCTTCCTAGGATGAACATGGAGAGGCCATAGAATTTTTTAAAAGATGTGGCAAATAATTTTTAAAACAATACCATATTATTACATAATATGGTGAATAAAATAATTTTAGATTTATAAGTATGAAAACTATCATTAAACAGCAAATAAATTTAAAAGTTTCCTATTTTATTGAAAATACTTTTAATCTTATTCAAACTCAAAACCCATATTAAATAGTAAGGCTGGTATTAGTTATACATTAGGTAAATATCCTGGTCTCGACATAAACTTCATAATCCTAAATTCTCTTATGTAGATTTAGGTAGATTTATACCTTTGTTAAAAATGTCACCCTGTAAACATGAAATGTAGTTAAATATGAGAGATTTGAACAACAGGTTTGCTTTTTATTTGAGGATTCTAATCCCAAAGAGTTAAAATGTGATAAACTGTATAAAATCATATAAAATGTACAAAGTTCTTTAAAGCAACTTTTTAGCAATAGAATTATTTTTCCAAATAAAATATTCAGATGCTTAATATGTCAAACAGATAAAGTTGAGCTACTATGGTTGGAGTAGGAGGTGGAAGTGTTGGGGGGGTGGGACTGAAGGTTAGCTTCATCTGCTTGTCCCCATTCTCCCCCTCCCATTTTTAAATAAAGGGACTTCTGGAAAAAAAATGAAAAATCATTGGAGTAACTTTTTCAAAGGACTACACATATAATATGGCTCAAAAATAGCATCCCTAAACATTTGTCTGTCATGCATGTGATAATTTCATGCGGTAACTCATATGAACAATACTTTTTATTCAGGTATTCATTGTGAGAGCCCTTGCTATATAATTTATAGTGTAATTTTAAAGGAAAACAATCAAGTCCAGGTTTATTTCTACTCCACTTAAATTTGGACTAGTCTGTGACTTGATTCACCAATAACATGGAGGAAGACGTGACGTTGTAAGATATGAAATATTACTCCTTAAGAGATATTACAGCATCTATATAATCAGTCTCAGAATAATTCCTATGACTGCAACATGAAAAAGTTTAGAATAAAGGACCAGTTAAAGAGAGACCCTAGCTGTCCCAGCTGAGCCAGATCCTCAGCTCACCCAGAAGCTAAATGCAAAAGTATCAGAAAGCCTAGGTAGGGTGATCAAACTTCCACTTTACAAGCACATGCCTGGAGGGTTTCCTGAGATGTGAGCTGGGCAGATGCACAGGAAACTTTTGGATATTGAACCTGTGTGTCCATCAGGATTAGTAGGAATGACCAAGATAATCAGAGTATTTGCATTCATGGGTCCAGATACAGTAGTTGGTATATTCAGAATATTGTTATTTCTAGAGTAGGCAAGGTCTCAGATGGTCCATAAAACCAAACTGGCAGTCATGACTTGTCATATCCATATGTCTGAACTGCTCAGCTTAATCAGATTGTCAGCATGTGAACAGAAGATATTTGTTTGCAAGAAAGAGAAACTTTGCCTCACACTGGCTTAAATAAGAAAAACTGGCTAAAATAAGGAAAACAATTCACAGTTAGGACAGACATAAGGACTGGCATCTTCAGCCATTGAATAACATTCTAGAAGCTTCTGTCCTGCTTCTCTCCAAACTACCATACAGGAATATTACTTTCCTCCTATGGCCTGTTGTCTCATGGTCATAATATTGCTGCTGGAGCAATTGGGTCTAAGACTTCCTCACTTATAGAAATCCAGAATGAATTACTATTGAAAAAAAACCAGACTATTGGAAACTTTTTCAGAACATCTTTTGTTTTATTGATCTATTTGCTCTATGAGTCCACTCCTAAATCTGTCACCAGAAAAGTATGTGGAATTGCTATGATTTGAGTATTTACTCAGGTTCAACCCCAGGAGCTAGGATGGGGGCAGTTTTTACAGAGTTACATATGTTGCCTAGAGGGAAGCTTGGAGGCTGAAGGAGGACAAGGATAATGACTGTTCAGAAGTAAAACGGCGTTCGTAGTAGTTGATTTTGTGCAGGCTCTCTAAGGATCTGCAGTGGTCAGTATTTCAAGCATGTCAGTCTGTGTAAAGTGGTCAGTCTGTTCAGTTCATCATTAAGTTTAGTTTGGTTAGTTTGTCAGGGCCCATATTTCTCTCTACATTCATAATGAAGCCTTATGAGTGGATTCTGAAAGGAATTTAAAGACAAAAGACGTTTCCCCATGCTTTTAACCTCTGCAAAGACCTTCTCTTTTTGCCACAGGATCCCAGATTCTATGCTCTGCACAGCCATCCTCCCCAACCACTCTTGGTTTGGATAGTGAAAAACATGGTGAGGAATTACTGTAAGGCTTAGAATCAGATTGACTTGATGTGAATCTCTGTGCTCCCAAGTACTGGTTCCATTTCCCTAGTAAAGTCATTGAACCTTTTAAAATCTCAGTTTCATCATCTGTAAAAATTGAGATAATAATAGCACCTAATCATCCTTGTGTTTGAAGTTGAGAGAGTTCATTAGTTCATGCATATAAACCCATATTAAAATAGTGTTTAGCAGAGATAAATGGTTGGATATAGGCCATCACTGTGCACTCTCTTGCTCTCGCTTTCTCTCCCTCTCTCTCTCCCTCCCTCCTTCTCTCTCTCTCTCTCTCTCTCTCTCTCTCTCTCTCTCTCTCTCTCACACACACACACACACACAGACTCCACACACAATACACATATGTAGATTGTTTAGATATATTTTCCCAAGGTTCAGATTTATATCGTTTTTGTGTCATCACTGGTTGCTATGTTTGTTGATTGGATTGATTAGTAAAAACTCCACTCAACTGAATCTGAGGAAACATAATAAAAATCATGCCCAGCTGAGTCTCACAGAAATGTGGCTAAGCACTTTATGTAGAGAGATAACACCAATTTGCTCAGTCAACTAGATTTGAAACCTCAGACTGATTGTTTACCACTCCCTCTTCTCCACAACCAATTAATTCCTAAACCCCACAGATTTTCATTCTGTAAACTCTTCCCCATCTGTCCCTGCTCTTTGATTTCCAATTCTATCCTCCTGATGATGATCTGCATTAACTCTTTCACAACCTAGCTTATTGCCTCTACTCCATTTTTTAATTCCAACTCATTCTACAGACCATTGTTAATGCCACCGCCTCTTTCAATTTCATGTAGTACTTATATAGTTAGAATAATATATATTTTTAGAACACTAATGACAATTTAGCTTGCTGAATCTTGTAGTTATTTTGAATTTTCCACTTTGGAAAACTGGGTATGTCTCCACTTAGCTCCCAATTTGATTTTCTGAACAAAGATTATGAATCAACATTGCAAAATGTCCATAATACCCAAAGTGATTTACAGATTCAATGTAATCCCCATCAAGAAAAAATAATTCTATGCTTCATTTGGAAGCAGAAAAGAGCCTGAATAGCCAACACAACCTTAAGCAAAAGGAACCAATCTGGAGGCATCACTTTTCCAGACTTTAAGCTTTACCTCAAGGCTACAATAATCAAAACCACATGGAAGTGGCACAAAAATACAGACATAGACCAATGGAACAGAACATAGAACCCAGATATAAAACCATCCACATATTGCCATCTGATCTTTAACAAAGTAGACCGTAGTATACACTGGTGGGAAAATTCCTATTTAATAAATGATGCTGGGTAAATTACATCGTTATATGTAGAAGAATGAAATAGGATCCTTATCTCTTACTACTCACAAAAATTAATTCAACATAGATAATAAACTTAAATCTAAGACATGAAACTATAAGAATTCTAGAAGAAAATGTTGGAAAAAACTCTTCTAGAGAGCAGCCTAGGCAAAGTATTTATTGTTCTCAAGGACAATCACAGCAACAACCAAAATAAGTAAATGGTACTCAATTAAATTAAAAATTTTCTGTACAGCCAAGGAAACAATCAATGGAGCAAACAGACAATGTAAGAATGAGAGAAAATATTTGCATGCTATATATCTGATAAAGGGCTAATAACCAGAATCTACAAAGAACTTAAGCAAATAGGCAAGAAAAAAACTGAACAACTCCATTAAAAAGTGGGGGAAAGACATAAGCAGAAGCCTTTCAAAAGAAGATAGACTAATGGCCAATAAACATATGAAAAAATGCTCAACATCTCTAGTCATCGGGGAAAATACAAATCAAAATCACAATGAGATATCATCTAACCTCAGTGAGAATGGCTTTTATTAAAATGTCCAAAAACAATAAATGCTGGCGTGGATGCAGAAAGAAAGGAACACTTACACACTGTTGGTGGGACTGCAAACTAGCATAACCTCTATGGAAAATAGTGTAGATTCCTCAAAGACCTAAAAATAGACCTACCATTTGATACAAAAACCCCAGTACTGGGTGTTTACCCAAAGGAAAAAAAAGTCACTTTATCACAATGACACTTGCACTAGAATGCTTATTGAAGCACAATTCACAATGGCAAAAATGTGGAATCAACCCAAGTGTCCATCAATTCATGAGTGGATTAATAAAAGTGGTATATATACACTGTGGAGTACTACTCAGCCATAAAAAAATGAATTAAGATATTTTGCAACAATCTGGATGGAACTGGAGACCATCCTCCTAAGTGAATGAGGAATGGAAAAACAAACACCACATGAACTCACTATTAAATTGAAACCAACCAATCAGCACTCATGTGCACAGATGGAAATAAAACTCAATGGAAATCATGCATGTGGGAAGGGGAAGAAGAGGATGGCTGAAATCATACCTACAGGTACAATGTATGCTATTTGGGCAACGGGCACACTTAAAACTTTGATTCAAGCAGTATAGAAGCAATCGATGTAACCAAAACATTTGTACCCTCATAATACTCTGAAATAAAAAAAAAAAGGATGGGCACTCCCTGCTCTCTCTCTTGCTCCCTCTCACCATGCGATGTGCCTTCTCTCCCTTCACTTTCCGCCTTCATTAAAGGCTCCGTGAAGCCCACCATATGAACAGATCCTGACACCATGCTTCTTGAACATCCTGCAGCACCCTGAGCCAAATAAACCTATTTTATTTATTTAAAAAAAGAAAAGAAAAAGAAAAATCTGCCTTTATTCACAGCTAAAAGCCATGAAACTCTCACAATATACTCCCTGCCAATACAGAAAAGCACACATTTTACACTGGAAGTGGGAAGGGATATTACCCGTGAATTAGAAGTAAGCTGACACTAGGAAACTTACATTGACTCAAGGATTTTTTTTTTTAATTTGAATCCAAACCCACATTTTTGAACATGAATCCTTTCTTCATTTATAACATAAAAAGATTAGATAAATACTCAGAAGTACACAAATATTGCACACATTCTAGGAGGAAGGTAAAGCAATCAAAAGCCAAGGAAGAGTGTGTTTTGACCAAAGAACTCTTGATTGAAGACATAAAAACATGCACATTAATTGACTCTGCTATCATTTATTCCTGAACAGTTTGAGCCCGAAATTTGAATTTATGTGATGAGCTCAGAATTGCTTCCACGATTGGAAATGATTTTTTTTCCATCATTGCATATGAAAATTATGCCTGTCATACCATTCAAAACTATGCTATCCATATTTTCTCTATGAATCAAATGAACTATTAGATTTTCTTCATACAAATCCCAAACTTTTCAGTATCAGAGCTTTAAATTATTGTTTCTTCCTAAATTCCTCTCTTCTTTAGCATCCAGAATTTCCTCTCATGATGCAAGGCTAAACTCAAATCTTACTTTTTCTCACTAACTTCATGCCTCTAGGCTGTGTTCTTTATACATATAAACTCACATTTTCATCTTAATATGAACAATTAAACAAGAAAAGCTAAAACTAATCCTAATCGTATTGATCAGAGATGATCACTCTCAGTTATCTTTATACTACTTTTTGTTTTCTTCTAAGAAAATATTATGCAAATATATTTGTATATAAACTATTTCTTATGTAGACAAGTTTTAAAAACTAAATCTGAAGAGTTCAGCTCATGGCTCAAAAGCCTATGTGGTTTTTCAGGCCTTACCATAGGCAAATGAGTACTCTACCTGGTCGGCCTCACGGGGCAGCTGTCCTCTCCACAACAGACTTGGTACACAGCCAATGCATTGCTGTGTCTGAAGGGAGATGCAGTCAGGAACTCAGGCCCCTGGCAAGCTATGCTCTCATTCATGTCTGTATTTCTAGCTCAGGGACCCCCATTCAGAGGCTGTTTTGTTGAGGGCCTTAGGCTGAGTCTTTCTCCAGGTGCCTCTGCCTAAAATTTTTTATTAGGAAAATTGGGGAGAAGCTTGAAGACACTTCTCTCCACTCTCACTTAGCCCTCAGTACTTTTCAGTAAAGGGGAAAGTACTCCCCCCTTTACTTCTCTTTGGCCCCTGGATCTTTACAATGGTAGAAGTCTTTTGTTTGGGGCTTCCTCAGCAGCGAGAGGACCCCCACATCTGTGAAGAGATGCCTTTCCCTCTACTGTGTGCAGTGCCACTGGGGAGAATGGGGAATGGGAACTGGGAGAGGGGCGACACTTTCTGTTTTAGCCTCGTGCTTATAACTTCACAGTAAATTGGTGGCTTGACTGTTATTTTCATTTTAGTTTGAAATCTTAAGACTACTATGACCCCCAGCAGCTCAGCTCTCTCCAGCTTAGCTGCGCCACTAACAAATCATATCCTCTCTCTGTCTCTCTCTTTCTCTCTCACTCTGTTGGAAAAAGTCAGTGAGTAAATTCCAGATGACTTGCCCTGGTCTACAAGCCCCTGAATGATCTGGCTGTTTCTTAGACTCTAACTTAATCTCAGGCTATTTACCCCTTCTCTAATCAATTTCCACCAAACAGGCCTGATTTCTGTCTCCAATACTGCTAAATAGTTTTCTAACAATATCCCTGCACTGGTTCTTCACTCTTCCCAGAATGTTGTTTCTTTACTCTCATATGCTGGGATCTATAGTTAATTTAAGTGTCAAAAATATGATATCTCAGAGTGGTCTCCACTAATTACTATTTGAAAATCAACTTTAACCCTCTCCCTCCTTCCATCCCTACATTCCTGCCTTTTCCCTTTCTCTTCTCTGCTATGTCTTTAATAAAGTGTCTGGCAAATAATATTTGCACAATTAATATTTGTCCAGTGAATGAATAAATAAATGACAGAAGTGATAAAAAGTATATTGGATATTTGTGTGGCATTTTTATTTATGTTATTATTTTAAAGTATTTTCCAAGTCATTAAATGTACCTCAAATACATGTGTCTGTTTTATTTATGGCTTTTTGTTTCATCGTATGACTACAGGCCAGTTCATCTGACCATTGTCCTATTGTTGAGCAGTTATTTTATCCTCCAAATATTACTCAATAAGAAGAAAAATGTTTTGGCAAACATCATTGAGCATAATTTGGGGGTATCATTGGTAACAAAGGGATTAAAACCATTGTCTTGGGGTTAATATTACCTGGATTAAAGCTGTAGTTCTGCAATTTCTTAGGTGAGTGACATCGTACAAATTACTAAAGTTTCTCTATGTTTCTTTGTCAGCTATAATAAAGATGATAATGCTAACCAGTCTATAGTTTCTTTTGTGAGGATTAAATGAGATTATACATGAAAACTAAGTTGCAGAATACCTAGCATATACTAATGTTTGTAAGATGTTATTTATTATTATATCCAGTTTATTTGAATCAATTAAAAGAAGAAAATATTCTGGTTCAAAGGGAACAAATATTTTAAGGCTATTAGTATACTATTTAAAATGTTCTTCAGAGTATTTTAAACGCATTCTTGTGTTAGAACATTCTCTGGTTCCTGTAGGGAGGCTTCCAATGTTTAGCTCTTTCAGTTGCCCTGGCACCTAGTAGTATATTGACCCCTTGGCTGTTGAGCAGGGCCATGTGATTAATTCCAGCTCATATGTTCTCATATAAGGGCCTTGTATTACTTCCAGGCCATAGTATTTAGTGGCCTGTGATTGTCCCTCATCTCTTTACTCTTTTCCTCACAAGGGAAACCATTAAATATTCTCTTGAGGTAGCAGTGTCATAGATTATATAAGACAACTATGAAGAAAAGAGGTACCTTACTGTCTTGCAGTAGAAATGATCAAGTGGTAAACTTTGAGACCATGACCAAGGTTGTTTATTAACTCAGCATAACTTGTTCTACCATAATTACTATAATATTTCTTTATTGCACCTCTATCAATCCTGGGTACTACAGAGAGATATGAAAATGGAGACACAAATGACTGATCGATAGATTCTAATCTTTGCTGATTTATAATCAAAAATATTATTTTAAATGGCATCCCTTCAATATTGGATAAAGAAAAGATTTTAATATTTTCTATTTATATTTATTATAATAAATTACTAAATATAGATATAAATATAAATAAAATAATACATACTTTTAAAATACAAGTTTTCATTTATGATTTTTCCCTTTTCATGTAAATATTCTGAATGTTCAAAATTTCTCTGCATAGTAAATCATTTCCATTTCATTATTTTTTCCAATTTTTCATTTTATTTTTAATTTTATTTATTATAGGATTTTAAAATAAAGAATTCTTTATTATTTATACAGTCAAAAGATTCTTGTTTCTGTTTTCTTTTTCATTAGTCAATGTATCAGTCCACTCAGGCTGCCATAAAAAATACCATAAGCTAGGTGACTTAAATAACAAAAATTTATTTTCTCACAGTTCTGGAGGCTTAAAGTCCAAGAACAAGGTCCCATCATGGTTGGTTTCTGGTGACGTTTTCCTCCTTTGGTTTGCAGATGGCACCTTCTAGCTGTGTCCTCACATGAGAGCGAGAACAAGAGAGAGCCCAAGAGCACAAGCACTCTGATGTCCTTCTTCTTATAAGGACACCAGTCCTATAGGATTAGGGCTTTAGCCTTTTGACCTCATTTACTCTTAATTACCTCCTTAAAGGCTCTATCTCCAAATGCAGTCACATTGGTGGTTAGGGGTTCAACATGTGAATTTCAAGGGGACACAAAGTCTATAACAATCATGCTTAAAATGTCTTTCCTGATCAGTAACATTCATTCATAATTTTTCAAGATGTCCCATGGTTTTAATTATAAGTCAAATTTGCCTTAGTCAATTTGGATGAGCTATACTGTAGCAACAAAAAAATTTTGAAATATCAGTGCCTTAACAAACAGTCTTGAATCCACCCTAAGTGTCCATTGGTAGATGAACGGTTTAAAAAAAATGCCACATACATACGCAATGGAATGCTATTCAGCCACAAAAGGGAAGGAAATCCTGTCATTTGTGACAACATGGATGAACTTGGAGGACATTATGTTAATGAAATAAGCCAGGCACAGAAAGATAAATACTGTATCAACTCATATGTGCAATCTAAAAATAGTTGATCTCGTGGAAGTAGAGAGTAGAATGGTGGTCACCAGGGCTTGGGGCAGTGGTGGGATAGGGAATTGGGGAGATGTTGGCCAAATGTTGTAAAATTTCAGTTAGGAAGAAAATGTTCATGAGATCTCTCATACAACATGGTGACTATAGTTAAAAACAATAAATTGTATTATCGAAAAATGTTAAGAGAGTAGACTATTCTCACCACAAAAATGACAGCTATGTGGGACAACACACGTGCTATAGCTTGATTTAGCCGTTTCACAATGTGTATATATTTCAAAACATGATATTGTACATGATAAATACAATTTTATCTGTCAATGAAAAATTTCAAAAAAAAGTTAAATTTTAAGAGTCTTTTCTCATTTTCTGTAACTTTTACCTTGGTTGCCAAAGCTGTGCAAGATATTTCTCATCTCCTCACAGAAGACAAGAAAGCTAGAAAAATGTGCACTAATTCTGAAATGTTTCAGCCTAAAAGAGACATACCACCTGTGAAAAGGGTTGAAAATACAGGCATTGAGTAGTAAGTGACTGGGCCACATTCTTTTCTGATTATGGAAGAATATATATTATATTTTATTTATAAATCATAGTAACAAAATATGAAAAATTTAAAAAACACTTTAGTACTAATACTTTCTTTTCCCATTGGTAATACATGAAGTAGTTTAAGCCAATTGTCCACCAAATACTGTTGATTGTAACTAATAGCAAAAACATGTTATTGGCTTACAACTACAATATATGCATATTTATATTGTATAAGTTGCTTATTTTGAGAACTCAGATGTTAATTACAAAACATAGACAAAAATAAACAGATAAAATAATTAAGGTACCTTTCTTCATTCCCATTAAAATATGCCTGAAGATAGTTGCTTTAACAGACATTAATTTGATGAAAATAAAATATGAGAAGGCAAATGGTTACCGATAGTCCCCTTCCATGTCTTGCTGAGTTGTCTGGGGTGTCTCTGTCTATCAATGTTTACAAGAAGCAAATCATTACTGTTCAAGAAAAGGCAATAACTCTGGCTACCTCATATGCCAAATTAAGGAAGATGCTAGATATTCCTCTGGTATTTGCAACTCCATACTCCAAAGGTGGAAGCAATCAATGAAGGTGAATCAAACTGTCGCTATGCCTTCTTTGGGTCCATGAGTGCAATTCAGGTTCAGAGAAATCTGCATGTAAGCCAAGAATGTTGGAGACAATCTGCAGGGATTCTGGAGTTTCACATGAAACCCATTTTGTTTCTGCAAATAACAACATTGATGACAGTTTCTCTACCTTTCTCTCCCCTGTTCCTTCCAATGATTGTGTAAGGTTCTGTCTCCATGTGCAAAAATGAAGCCACTAGTTTAGAGTCACCCTGAAGCTTCAGAATGACTTCAGGGTAACTTCACATTCGTTCACATGTCTGCCTGCAGCTGTCTCCAGAAAATAATGACATAGCTTTCTTTTTCACCTGCCAAATATCTCCAGAGCCCTCTCATCATCAGATTCTAATCCAGAAACATACAGTGGGGAAAATTCTGAAAAGAAGCAGAAAATTGCTTATAATGATACGTGAATAATACTTAGTTAAAATCCATAATCCAACACAAACTCCCTATCAAGGACGGTGAGAAACTGCATTGCTCAGTGATTTGTTCACAGAGGCTGCTTAGCAGAAGTGTTGCTGATTCTCCTTGTGTGGTTGTCTCCGTGGGTGTTTGTTGGATGAGAATACTGAGGGCCAAGAAAGTCTATCAAGCAAGACTGCTCTACTTAGCTGTACAAACAATTTCCCTTCTGTTTATCTGCACTGTTTATTCCACTGAGTCTGGCTATGTCCCTCCGCTTTGATTTGAAGTGAAGGCAGGAGTCAACACTTAAAAGATATGATCTTACACATGTCTCAATTTATTCTTCTAAAAATAAATTTTGAAAATAGATATTTCATTGCTAACTAAAGATAAATAGGTAAATTGTTTGCGTCTCTCTGGTATAAAATTTTATGATTCCATTATTCTGGAAGGAATGACTTTAGAGTGGATTGCATGATTACATTTTGAAATACAAAAATTGACTTTAATACTCATCTCCATAGGAGGGCTACTAACTTTCTCAGTTCTAATTCATGGTTGCTTATAATTCCAACTTGACTTTCCATTATCAAAAAAATAATACTGCTGTGAATCCTTATTACCAAAAAGCAATTGAACACCACAAAACGGCCAATATATAAATAGGTAACGTTAAAGCTAGCAAAATAAACCACTCAGATATTTCAATATATATACACATTATAAAAGAAATATTCATATTAATTTTCTCCCCAGGAGCCTAATAAAATATACTATTTAAAACATGAAGTGATTTTGAAAAGAATATATCCCCTGTTTATGGTCAACACTGTCATTACACAAAATGTAAGAGCCTTTCAGAATATATTATGGGAATGTGAATGCATCACACTGTTTCTAGTGTGACGTAATTAATCTGTGCAACAAGTGGCTCATATATAAACTTTATGGCTTTCTTTTATAAGGACCCATTTATATGCACTCTCTGTTAAGTCTGTCAGAGAAAAAATTCCACAGTAAAACATTCTCAAATTATCTATGAAGTTTATGCAGACATTTTAAAAAGCATTGTTTATAAACCAGCCTCACTACGTAAATGAGTTCTACTGCTTGGGAATTTTCTAGATTGGCTCCATGCAGACATACCCATAAAATTCCAATGAGATCTTACTTCCTTTTAATAAAGTATCTGGATTCCACATCAATGATTTACATTTCTATTCAGACAAATTTGTGTGCTTAAAGCAAAACACACTATATTACTGAAAACGTCTTAAGATATGCTTACAAATAATTAAATTATGCTTTATTTTCTTTTGTCACTGTATCAGCTCAGCTATAATTTTCTAATGGAAAAACTAAGAGCATATATACCCTTAAGAATATCACAAAACCCTTTTAAAAGTTCACATAAAATAGTTAAATTAAGTGGTGACCACAAAAGTTAATTGTCTGCCAGTCAAACTGTATTTCCTTAGCTGATTATCCTTTTATTTTTTTAAGACATCACCACGTGTCTTCCCATCTTTCCTCAAATGCCCAGGAATTCCACTCCAGCATTCACTCCAAGCGCATTCTTACCACTACGGTAAGGACCGGAAGCAATCAGAAGGGAGCTTACACAAATTACTACTACCATGTCTAACACCCACCAGTCTCTTTAATCACATCTTCTGCCTTCTGTCCTGTGTCTTTAACTAAACTGTACTGAATCTCATCCTTGTTAACTCTTTTTAAAAGGTATTACTCTAGCATTTTAACATCTCCTATGTTTATCATCATATTTTCTTTCTTTTCAGGATCATTTTTATAAGCATATAAACATGTTATATTATTCCCACCTTTTTATACTCACTGACCCCAATTCTAGCTTTTGCTAATGGCTGATTTTTCTCCACCCGGGCTTCCAGCAACACTTCCCAAGAGGTTGTAGGGAATATATATATTTTCTCCTATTGCTGAAAGCCATTCTTTCTTAAATGAACTCCAATCAGATTTTGTCTTCACTGTTCTATAGAGGGTTCCAAAAATATGACCTCCAGAGTCTGGTGGTCAAAGCTGAACTATTTATGTTACCTTATCTTTTGTAACTGATTAACCTGACCCGGAAAAATTATTCTTTCTACCCGAAAATACTTTATTCACTTGGGTTCCAGAATACCATATTCTCTGGTTTTCCTCTTGCTTTTCTATTCCTAAATCAGTAAGCAGCCAATTTCTTTTTTAAATCAAGTTCTCATAACTATAATTTGATGTAATTATTTGCTGATTCTGTGTCTGTTAACATAACTGCTGACCAAATTGTGATTAACTCATAGTTTGATGAAATAATTTTATAAGGAAAAATAATTTTATACGGCAAAACCCTGTATGAGTTATTGCATTTCAATCTAAAACAACAGATTTTAACTCTCAGCCTTTTTTTTTTCAGGCAAATAAAGTAGATCATATTTTCCTTTCTTTCATATCTGAAAATCTCAATCAGTAAAAATATCCTGATACATACGAACTAGTCTGCTTATGCTTTCAATATAATCTACAAGTCTTAATGTGAAAATGGAAAATCTCTGAACATTTTTTTCACACTGTTTGATTTTTACCTGTTAATAACCCTCCAAACTCTGTGAGGATATGTCCTAAAAATGTGTTCACAGTAGCTATTCTAAACTCTGCTATTAACAACATCTCGGGCAAGAAAATGAACTTGTGGGGTGGAAAAGGGAGAAAACAATGAGTCTTATTGTTATGAATTGGCATGGTGCAAGCTTTTATTCATACTCTCTTGTATAAGCATCACAATTCAGATAGATGGTTAATGTTATTCTCAAGATGAAAATACAATTAGCTTTCTTTTATAGAAGACCAGCTTAGAGATATTTTTATTAAAAAAAAATTACTGAGTTGGCAAGGACATCAGAGAATGCCTAATCACTTTGTAGCATCTGGTTCTCAAATCTATTGTTCTTGTTTTGAAGATCATTGACACTTACCCAGAATATTTGTTACATATTGACAGTTTTTTTTATATTTAATGATATTGATAGTTAACTCATATTATCCAATCTGCTCAGTTTTTTAAAATAAAAAACACGTAACTCTTTTGCTTTCAGAATGGATTTTAATTTTAAAAATCAGTTACTGTTTTTTCATCAAATGACTTTTCTATTTTAATATAATTTACTCTTTTTTTGCATATAAAGGACTCCATTAGACTCCAAATACTTAATTTGTAAAATTGCTTAGTGAAATAGTTAAGAATTGGAGAGGGAGAAAAATAAATTTTTTCCATAAATAGGTATAATTAGGGAGAAAAAGAAAAACAGAACTTTTTGTTTCTTGGTCAGGATAGGATTATTTAAGACCCAAGGTGAAAACTAGACTGGATTTCATTATTTTTAGTTATGTTTAAAACATTACTAAAATAGTATGTATTCTCATATCTGAATATAAATTTAAAGAGTGAATGTTTCTATTTACAATAGATAGTACCATTTTAGTAAACTTAGAGACATAAATGCTGACTAAATTAACATCTTACTTTTAAGCCATCAAAACCTTAAGTTTGCAGTTTGTCTTTTGATTTACATAAAGTGTCTTCTAAAGAGAAAGTTTTACATTTTAACAAATTTCAAAGTATCTTTTTTCTTTTTGTTTTATGGGCCATGTGTTTACTGTTGTCTCTAAAAACTCATCACCAAACTTAAGGTCACAGATTTTCTTTTACTGTCTGTCTTACAAATTTTAAGGTTTTGCATTTGACAATTAAGTCTAGAATCCATATTGAGTTAATATTTGTAGAAAGTGTAAGGTTTCTGTCTACCTATTTTTTCCCCTATCCAATTCTTCATATGACAATTGTTGAAGCTGTTCTTATAGTATTGAATTGCCTTTGTGCCTTTGTCAGAGCTCAGTCGGCAACATTCGTGCGGGTCTATTTCTGGTCATTTATTCTCTTCCTCGGATTACATGTCTATGGTTTCGTCGACACTGTGCTGTCCTGACTATTGTAGCTTTATTTTAGGTGTTAACGTTGGATAGTGCTAGTCCTGCAGTTTTTTCTTTTCCAGCATTTTGTTAGCTATTCTAGATCTTTTGCCTTTCCTACTTTAGAATCAGTTTGCCCATACCTAAAAGATAACTTGCTGGAATTTTGATTGGGATTGCATTGAACCTATAAGTCAAGTCAGGTAAAATTGCTCTTTTAACAATATTACGTCTTTCACTTCATGAACATAGGCTATCTCTTCAATTGCTTAGATTGTCTCTGATTCCTTTAATCCATTTTGTAGTTTCTATATGTAGAGTATGTAATTTATTAGATTTATACCTGAATATTTAATTTTTCATGTTATTATCAATTTTTTTAAATTTCAAATCCCAAGTATTCATTGTTGCTATATAGGAAAGTATTTGACTTTTGTATATTAAAACTGGTATCCTTAGATCTTGCTATACTCTCTTAAAAGTTTCAGGAGGTTTTTTGTTTGGCCCATCATTGAGGATCTTCTACATAGACAAGTCATCTGCAAACGAATACAGTTTTATTTTTTCCCTCCCATTCTGTATATCATTTATTTCCTTTCTTTTTTCTTATATTAGCTTGAATTTTCAGTATGATGTTCAATAGGGTGTTGAGAGAGAATATCCTCCTTTACTTGTTCCCAATCTTAGGGGGCATTATCCAGATACCCTCCCTTAAATATGATGTTAGCTGTACAGAATTTTTTTTTTTTGGTAAATATTTTTGATTCAGTTGAAGATGTTGTTCCCTATTCATTTGCTGAGAGAGAGAGTTTTTAATCCTGAATGAGTGCTGGATTTTGTAAAAATGCTTTTTCTTTATCAACTTACATGATCATACAATTTTTCTTCATTAGTCTATTGATGTGGTGAATTACAGTGATTGATTTTCAAGTGTTGAAGCAGGCTTGCATACCTAGAATTAAAATCACTCTTGATTGTTGTACATAATTCTTTTTATACATTATTGAGTTTGATTTGCTAATATTAATATTGTATTGAGGATTTTGTATCCATATTCACATTGGTAACCTTTTCCTTTTTGCAATAACTTTGTCTGGATTTTTGTATTAGGGTAATGCTAGCCTTATAAAATGAGTTAGAGAGTGGTTCCTTTGCATCTATTTTTTGGAAGGATGGGCATCATTACTTTTTAAAATGTTGGTAAAATTCACCAGTGAACTCATCTAGGCATGAAAACTTCTTATTGGTTCAGTTTTGTTAGTAGATATGTGATTATTAGATGGCCCATACCTGCTAGGTTTTGGCATTGTGCAGCTCACAATAATTGGGACATTTCATGTAAATTATCAAAATTGTGGACAGAATTGTTTGTAATACAGATGCTCTTCAATTCCTGACAGAATTACATCCTGATAAACTCATGGTAAATTGAAAATATCCTAAGTCGAAATGCATTTAATATACCTACCCAACCAAACATCACAGCTTAGCCTAGTCTACCTTAAACATGCTCAGAACACAAATTTAAGGTTGTGTCTTCTTGGAGAATTGACCCTTTAATCATTATATAATGCTTATCTTTTTATGCATGATAGATTTCCCTGTAGAAAGCAGAAATCAATATGCCTGGTCCAACTTTTTTGATTAGCTGGCATGACATAACTTTCTCCATAATTTTTAAAACTCATGAAAGTATAATTTTACATTTAAAGTTAGTTTCTTTTAGAGAAAATATAGTTGGGCCTATTTTTTTAATCGACTCTGACAATATCTTTTAACTGATATGCTTAGACCATTATATTACAGAAAAAGTGATTATTGATACTTTTAGATTAATAACAATCTAAAAGTAATCTAATCTAATCAATCTAATCTAATCTACAATTAGATTAATAACTTTCATATTTTTAGCCAGGTTCCATTTGTGATTTTTTTCTTTTTCTTTCTTTTTCTTCCCTTATTTTATTTCTTTAGATTTATTATTTTTATTATTTTATCTCTCATCTTACCATATTAATTATACTTCTTAAGTTTTTTAGCTGTCATCCTAGATTTTTAATATGCATTGACAATCTAAATTCACTTTCAAATAACTCTATGACATTTCACATGTAGTATAGTTTACCTCAATAGAGTATTCTAATTTCTCCTTCTGGTTACTTATAATATTGCTGTCATTCGTTGCCTTTATATTATGCATTATAATCACTCAATATGTTTGTTACCGGTTGAGTGTCCCTTATCTGAAATACTTGAGACCAGAAGCGTTTCAGATTTCAGAATTATTCAGATTTTGAAACAGTTGCATATACAAATGAGATATCTTGAAGATGAGACCCAAGTCTAAACACAAAATTTATTTATGTTTCGTATCTATATCCATGGCCTGAAGGCAATTTTATACAGTATTTAAAATAATTTTGTGCATGAAACAAAGTTTTGACTGCATTTCGACTGCAACTCTCCACATGAGGTCAGATGTGGAATTTTCCGCTTTTAAAAATTCAAAAAGTTTTAGATTTTGTAGCATTTTGGATTTCAGATTATTGGATTAGGGATGTCTAACCTGTACTACTATTAATTTAAACAAACAGTTGTCTTTTAGATCAATTAGAAATAGAAATTGGATAGTTTTATTTTACCTTCATTCATTCCTTCTCCAGTGCTCTTTTTTTTTTTTTTTTTCATAGAGCTGAATGTCTTATATCATTTTTCTTCTCCCTGAAGAACTTATTTTTATCTTCATTTCAGTGCCTGGGAAATTCTTTATTTTTCCTTTACTACTGAAGTCTAATTTCTCAGTTTGTGGCTCCAGTAGCTTCTGATCCAGGTAAGCATATCTTATCTTTGATTCTGCAGATTCATCTGTCTTTCCACATTTTGGTGTGGCAGTTTGCCGTCCAAACTGAGTTTTCTGATTAGTCCAAGAAAAGTAATTGATTTTCATTTTGTTTAGGCTTTTCTTATTATCATAATAAAAGTGAATACTTTCCAACACTTTTCATGCTGGATCTGAACCCTGAAGTCACAGTAACACTTTTTAACATCTTTCCTTATCTGTCTATAAATGCTTTTATTAGTGAATTGTGATTTTTAGGAGTACACCTTCTATTTAAAGAAAATCAGCCGGGTGTGGTGGCTCACGCCTGTAATCCTAGCACTCTGGGAGACCAAGGCTGGTGGATAGCTCAAGGTCAGGAGTTCAAGACCAGCCTGAGCAAGAGTGAGACCTTGTCTCTATTAAAAAGAGAAAGAAATTAATTGGTCAACTAAAAATATATAGAAAAAATTAGCTGGGCATGGTGGCGCATGCCTGCAGTCCCAGCTACCTGCTGACACCATGGCACTCTAGCAGAGCAACACAGTGAGACTCTGTCTCAAAAAGAAAAAAAAAAGAAAAAGAAAATCAGTTGTAATATTTTGGTAATATTTTGAACATTGAATTTCATTTATTGAAAAAAAATGAAAAAAATTATTGATAGCTTCCTATAATATTACTAAACATTTTTATGTTTATTTTTTATTCTCTTGTGGAGAATCTCTTGTATTTATATTTATTCATGCTCTGATAAGGCTTAGCATATTTCTAGTTATTCAAATTACAGGTTAGTGAAATAATAAATCTTAAGATGATTTCATTCTGAAAAATCTATGGAGCAATAGATGGGAGCATAAAATAGAGTGAGGAAAATGGTGTCATGTTCCACTGGGAGATATATTTTACCTTTCAGCTGCATATTAGAAATGCATGTTTTAGAAATGGAGGCAAACTACCCTGCACTTTCCTCCCACAAGACACATTTCTCAGCCTTGAGCAGAATTTTCTTCTTGGCAGAGATATTTTGCAACAAGAAAGCTCACAAGCTTAATCTATTTAGTATTATTCTTTGTACTAGCAGAAATTGGCACACAGAATTTTAAATATATTGAAAGAATAAGCCATTTACTTTCCAAAAAAGTTTTATTTGGTGAAAATATGTTATATTTCTCCATAATGTTTGCCAGTATGCTTCATTAGGATTTAAAAACAAAATAAATGTATACCTGGAATCATTGAAAAAATCTGAAGGTGACATACCAGACGTTAAGCTTATAGCCAGGTTTAAAGTTTTGTTAAAAAAAATCAATACAAGATTATTTTATTTTGAACTATAACAGCCAGGTATTATATGTACTTCTCACTTTCAGTGATTTTTCAGTTAACAACATAAAGGTACACTTTTCTTTTTTTTAACCAAGTAAGATAACATATTTCAAGAAGTATCAGAAAGGAATTCTCATCAATGAGTCACCATGAAAACTTGGACACAAAATTTTATTATTTTTTTCTCTATTTTAAGCAAGTAGAAAAAAATTTTTTTCTACCTGGCAAGTAGAAAAAAATAATTACATATATATTCAATTATTTATTATTAATACATTTAACATATTTCTTTTATTAATTTTGCCTACTCTATTCTTCATTTATTATGCACTGAAATTTCTTTAAAGTATCAAATATTATCAGAAAATTACAGTATCTATTGTATGTGCTATTGTTTTGCAATTGCTACAACTCGTTTAGAAAGACACAGGAAAGAAGAAGTGGCATCTATACAGGAAACTAGTCTCAAGCTTTTTTTTTTAGTATTATGAAGAAATGTAAATTTATGGAACTACCATAAAAACACTTTGGCTCTGCAGAGACCAAGAACAGACAAGCTGTGCATCAGAACAGAGGTGTCACGTATTAAACCCCGTGGAAACCATCACAAGGTCCAAACATGGAGTTCATATTTATCTTCAAAGAAATCAATTTGAAAATGCACAAGGAATTGAAAGGAATTTCTTGAACATAGCATCAATAGTTACATCACTGGGACTGATGCCCATATAAAATTTTGAAGAGTTTAAACAATTTAGTGTTGGAATAAGAGTTCCTTGGAGTAAACCATCCCCTAGAATTATCTTGGCTTTGGGGCTACAAAAATAGTACTAAGATATAAAAAAAGCTAAGTATTGAAATGATGCAATTTTATTTTTGAATAATTATTTCAGAAAAGCATAGGAATTTTATTTTTACTGGTTTGAATTTACCACTTCATAGGAAAATTATTCACTTAAATGATATTATACTGTTTTCTTCAATTCACTTCAAGAATATGATGTTATCCCCATTCATATAATACGTTGCAAATACAAACTAGTAGATGTCAATGGTTTTCTGAAGAAACCATATTTGCAAAAGATTAAATGTTGTTTGTATCTGTTAAAAGAAAGGATTATCAACTATATGGTGGAATTAATTCTATCATAATATTTTTAAAAACATATGTTGACTCAATAAATACAATGTTTGAACCTTCATTTGGATAGATTTACTGATAGGAGAGCTTTATTTCATAATGTGGTGATGGTTTTTTCTTTCATGAAATTAGAGTTTCATATAAGAAATAAGCTTGAAATAAGATTTATTGAAAATTCTCAAGAATTTTATCTAGGACATAGGACAATCTTTCCTAAACAGAATAGAAACGTATTTTTTTTAAAAAAGGACATGAAGTATACTTTACATATCATGCCTTTACTCCATTTTACACATGCACTTTTAAAAGAGGATACTTGATCTTAATTTCTTCATCTACAAGAAAAGACTGGGGCAGTAATATAAAAGCTAATCTCCTTCACTGAGAGTTTCAGGGTAAAATAAAATTACTGCATCACTACCTTGCAATGAAGACTTTGCAGATGGAAAACTGTCTTTGTGCAAAACGTCAACAGCAGCGGAGGGTGTTTGTGGTAGGAAAGACCATGTGGGTCAAGCCTTGGTAATTGCGTATGGGAGAGCGCTGCCTCCGCACCCACCCCTGTCTCCTGCCATATCACGCAGGCTGCTGACCCCAACCCCTTGAGACTCCGTCCCAGGCCTTTCCTGGCCA
>CAUYRT010020846.1:0-21171 GCA_963574885.1 Lepilemur ruficaudatus
CAGCCTAGCTCACAGCAACCTCAAACTCCTGGGCTCAAGCAATCCTTCTGCTTCAGCCTCCCAAGTAGCTGGGACTACAAGCATGTGCTACCATGCCCAACTAATTTTTTTATATATATATTTTTTTTAGTTGTCCAGCTAATTTCTTTCTATTTTTTTAGTAGAAACAGGGTCTCGCTCTTGCTCAGGCTGGTCTCGAACTCCTGAGCTCAAACGATCCTCCCGCCTCAGCCTCCCAGAGTGCTGGGATTACAGGCGTGAGCCACCACGCCCGGCCATAAGCACTCCATTTAGATAAGTGCATATAAAATTAAGAGTTGTTGTCAATCTTTTTGTTGAATTTAATAGAACTACATTCTTGTTATATTTATTTTTTAATGCAACTATTGTTTGGGTAATAAATTGTACCACTTTATTTTGATGAAAGATCTACTTTTTGGTCAGATATACATTGATAGAGTAAGCAAAAAATGTAACAATCGTTGAAGTGGTTTAGACCCAAAAAGGATCTGTTACCTAGTTGACCTTATTTATCCAAATAATTGATTTTCTTTCCTGTTTTGCCAGAGAAGTCTCAGGTGTACAGTTGGGAAGAATGTAAAGACTAAAGGGATGTCTACACGGTTCATTCAGTAAATAATTTTTGCATGCCTCTCTGCATACTTGTATTCACTGAGCAGGTTAGAAGATACAGATCTTGCCATCAAGAAACTTACGGTCTAGTAGTTATATGTCTTATTTTGGGTAAAAGAGGAATACTGGGAAAAGAGGTCAGTGGTGGAGTTGGAACAGAGCAAGTGCCAGATGACCTCTGTGAGGGATTGGCCAGGAACGACTGACTGTATACAGTGTCATTAGGTAGCTTCGGTCAATGCGGATAATGGGGTTTCCTCTCCAGTATTAACTAAATCTCTGAGCTGTTTGGTTTTTTTAAAAATCTGGTCTTATACCTTTGGCAGCTCATGAAGAAGTGCTACTCGTCCATATAGATAGGTGTTAGGTATAGTCATAAGTGTTAGGTGTTTACAGGTGTATTATGAGTAAAGATATGCAAGAAACTTTCCCAAACCACTATCTGTGCTGAATCTATTCATTCAGTCTGTACGTGTTATTCCTTCCTTCCTTCATTCTAAACAATAATGGAGTGCCTACTGTATGCATCTACTATTCTAGATGCTGGGAAGAAAACAAAGTTCCTGTTCTCATGGAACTTGACATTCTAATGGAGGAGACAGTAGACAGATAAGCATTTATGACGTGTACATGCGTTTATACATGTGGGTAGGGTGCTACAAGAGTAGTGGGGAGTTCTGTTTTAGAGTTGCTTGTCAGGAAAGGCCTCACTGAGGTAGCATTTTGACTGCAGACCTGAGCACAGTGCAAGAGTGAGCCTGGGTGATACCTGGAGGAAGAGTGTTCTTGGAGGAAGGAACAGGATATAGGCCTGAAGCTAGGGGGCTCCGTGTGATTGAGGGGCAGAAAGCCCAGTGTGGCTGGAGTAGAGCAAGCAAAGGGATGAGTGAAAATGGAAGGTGAGTAAGCTGGGAGATCACCAGAGACCATGGCAAGGACTTGAAAGTGTTGAGGACATGTTGGAAGTTGGAGCAGGGGAGTGATGTGTGATGTGACTTATGTTTTCAAGAGATTGCTCTGGCAGCTGTTTGGAAAATAGAATGTAGAGGGTCAAGAGGAGAAGTAGGGAAACAACATTCTTGCTATAGTCTAAGTAAGGGATGATGGTGGTTGGGGGTTAAGCTGGTAGTGGAAGAACGGTTCGATTTGGCTTATATTTGAAGGTAGAAGTGACAGGATTATATCTCTACTGGAAGCCTGTCCATCAAGTTACTTGCATTATTAATTTATTTGAGACATGCGTATATAAAGTAATGAATAGGAATTTCTACAGTTTGGTTGAACACATCCGTATGTGCTGGTGCTTCCTTTAGTTGTCTAGACTTCTCTTTAAGACAAGTGTTTTTTGTTAGTGTAGGAGCCTAGAGATTGAATTCATTCCCTCCAGAAAGCATTTGATTCCTTTGTGCTAGGCATGTTGCTAAATGCCAGGGATACAAACAAGAGGGTGTCATTTCAGTCTGTTTTACTCAAGCATGGTTCCTTTTTTTTTTTTTTGGAGACAGAGTTACACTCTGTTGCCCGGGCTAAAGTGCCGTGGTGTCAGCCTAGCTCACAGCAACCTCAGACTCCTGGGCTCAAGCGATCCTCCTGCCTCAGCCTCCCGAGTAGCTGGTACTACAGGCACACGCCACCATGCCCGGCTAATTTTTTTCTATATATTTTAGTTAGCCAATTAATTGCTTTCTATTTTTAGTAGAGACGGGGTCTCGCTCTTGCTCAGGCTGGTTTCGAACTCCTGACCTTGAGCAATCCGCCTGCCTCGGCCTCCCAGAGTGCTAGGATTACAGGCGTGAGCCACTGCGCCCGGCCAAGCATGGTTCCTTTTTAATGACCCTCACTTGTTAAGCATATCAGACTAGTTATCCTACAGAATGCTAATCCTTCTAGATTTTCCAGGTTGTGTCATTTAATTTAGCTTATTCCTTTCTCCCCTCCATATCTTGTAAACTGGAGTTATATCTAAAGTCTTGATGATTCATGTTATACATTTTTGGTTAGAATACATCATAGATGATTTTGCATACGGTATTTTTAAAGGCTTTCCATTTATTGGTGTATTCATTAAAATATTGCCTGAAAGGATACCCCAAAATTCAACAGCAATTACTTTAAGGATAAGAAGGAGGAGGTACCTTTTACTTTTCATTATGCCCTTTTCCTTTACTGTTTGAATTTTCTTACCCTATAGTACACTTTACTGCTTAATCATCCACCCCGTCCCTTCTCCATGGCTTCCTATTGCAGTGGAATAAAATCTAGCCTCTTTGCCATGACCTTACCTTGAACCACTCTTCATTTCACAGACTGAGTTCTAGTTGGACTATCCTTTATTCTTTTCTTGAAGTTTCTTCCCATTTAGGGCCTCCACAGTTGCTGTTTCCCGTGCCATGGCTTTTGTGCAATAACTGTCTCCTCCTCATCTCACTGTTATCTATTCAGAGAGACCTGCCCAGCCCACATGATCTAAAAGCATCTGTGCCACCGCTACCTCTTTATTTTCTTATTCACTGTCTGAAATTATCTTGTTCATTTATTTGTATACTAATTTGTCGTCTGTTTCCTTTTTTTTTCTTTTTTTTTTTTTTGAGACAAAGTCTCACTCTGTTGCCCAGCCTAGAGTGCCATGGCATCAACTCAGCTCACAGCAACCTCAAACTCCTGAGCTCAAGCGATCCTCCTGCATCAGCCTGCCGAGTAACTGGGACTGGAGGCACACGCCACCACGCCCGGCTAATTTTTTCTATTTTAGTAGAGACGGGGGTCTCACTCTCGCTCGGGCTGGTCTTGAACTCTTGAACTCTAGCCATCCTCCCGCCTTGGCCTCCCAGAGTGCTAGGATTACAGGTGTGAGCTACCACACCCAGCCAATAGTCTGCTTCTTTTTCATGACTAGATTGTTACCTCTATTACCTCTATTGAGGGAAAAGAATCAAGATTTTATATTTTTCATGAGTGCTATGCATAGTCCTATCCCAGTTGTTAATCAGGACCTTGCCTTAAGAAATAATGTTCTAGCCGGGCGTGGTGGCTCACACCTGTAATCCTAGCACTCTGGGAGGCCAAGGCGGGCGGATCGCTCAAGGTCAGGAGTTCGAAACTCTAGCCTGAGCAAGAGCGAGACCCCGTCTCTTTTAATAGGCCCTGTCTCAATTAACAGAAAGAAATTAATTGGCCAACTAAAAATATATATAGAAAAAATTAGCCAGGCATGGTGACGCATGCCTGTAGTCCCAGCTACTCAGGAGGCTGAGGCAGGAGGATTGCTTGAGCCCAGGAGTTTGAGGTTGCTGTGAGCTAGGCTGATGCCACAGCACTCTAGCCCAGGCAACAGGGTGAGACTATCTCAAGAAAAAAAAAAGAAAAGAAAAGAAAAGAAATAATGTCCTGACAGTAATTCACTTGGTTTAAGGCAAAGTGAGGAAGTGAGCCTATTCAAATTATTAAATAACAGGATAAGCTGTGTATTTCATTCATAGAAATAGAGGCTAGCCTACTTCCTTGGTAATTTCTCAGCATGTGGTCATAGATGTAGGCTTTTATGTCCTGGGAAGTTGAGGTGTACTATGGGTTGGGTAGAGTATGACCACTTTTTTTTGAGACAGGGTCTTGCTATGTTGCCTAGGCTAAATTCTGAAACTCTTGGCCTCAAACAATCCTCCTACGTAGCTGGAACTACAGAGGCGTGAGCTACGCACCTAGCTTAATCTGTACTAGAAGCCCTTTCAAATGGAAGCTGGTCCAGAAGGTTTGAAAACATAATAAGTGGGTTGGTGTCTTCCAATGGATTGCTGGAGTCTTACCTAAGACAACAAATACTTGCCACAAATCTAACATTAGGTGATTGTTTCTTTCATCAAGTGAGAAGAATGGAAGAAAATGCAGAACTCTAAAACAGCTTTTCAAACGTTTTTCAAACCATGATGTTTGCAAATTAAATACTCTGCAATTTAATCAGCTTTTATTTGTGGTAATATTCCTTAATGTTTTGTATGGGATCACATAAGAAAAGAATATCTGTGTCTGGAAGTAACAGCTTTTAAAAAAGAGCATTTTTAAATGTAAAATTATGCATGAAATATACATTCAGTTTTGGCTTTGTTTACTAGGATTTATGTTCTCACAAGCTATGAAGAAATGGGTGCAAGGAAATACTGATGAGGTAAATTCTACTTTTAGTATAAAGAGATTTCTGTTTATAATTGCCACCCTTGTCTAAGGTTTTAAGTTTTCTCATTCTTTAGTTCCCATGTTTAAGCAGCATGGCACAGCAGTGCTCCCTTACCCATGATGTAATAATAAAGCGTGGATGGATCCTTCTTAGCATCTAACAATTGTCTGGTGGTGGCAGTAAAGGCATCTTCAGTCCAGAGACTATGGCCACTGAAGGATATCCATGCATTCAGGTTTCCGTCATCAACCAGCAGGCTTCAGTAATAGTGCAGAACAGAAGCACAAATGTTTCTTTTCCCACTTGTCAGTTTTACTTTTAGAAGTAGATGCTGGCTGAAAAAGATAAAAGAAAAAAAAAGTAGATGCTTGCTTTTTTTTAATAGTTAAGTGCGTTGAGAAATGGGGGTTGAAAAAGGAAGATGTTTTATTTTGACCACCTAATATAAAAGTAGTCATATTGGGTACCCAAATAGCTGACTCTGGGAGACAATGAATGACATGTTTATATAGCACCGCCACAGTGTGGACCAGATTCTTTCATAAATGGGAATGTACTTCTTTATCCAAATAAATAGAAATGATATGCACATACAGTTGTATTTAGAGCACTAATTATATATGCATCTTGATCCTTCTGATGTATAACCATTATCAACAGTTTAAATTACTTCCTTTAGGCCCAAGAAGAGCTAGCTTGGAAGATTGCTAAAATGATAGTCAGTGATGTTATGCAGCAGGCACAGTACGATCAACCATTAGAGAAATCTACAAAGGTAAGGATGACTTGTGTTCTAAACTAGTTTGTGTCAAACTGAAAAGTATTATTTTCCAGGTATATAGAAATAAAAAAGGATTTAAGGGGCTTCTGTGTCTGCCTTTGAAGGATTAACTGCTATGGGGATTGCCTTCTCATCATAAGCAACTAGAAAACTGACAAATTAAATGAAATAACTGTAATCTTGAAAGAAGAGTAACATTGAAGTGATCCCTAGCTTACTGCCTAAAAGGAGGTTCCAAAGAGTAAAGAAGGGGAAACCAAACAGAGCCCAAAGTTTGGAGAGCCTTATGACTAGAAGTTATAGCACAAGGTACCAGAAAAGAGGGAGCTGCCCAGAAGCAGAGCTGCAGGGATATTTAGAGAGGTCCCCTCGAGTCCTTGGCCAGGTACTGATCTGTATATATGTGAGCTGAAAATGCACATGTCTAGGGAAAGAACCCCCAGAAATTTGTAGGCAGAATACCTGGAACATGGAGCTAGGAAAGTTTGTGACCTGAAGGATCTGGCCAGAGTGGACAGACTTTGTAATACACAAGGCATTGGGTAATGTCCTCACAAAGATTATGCCTTACTTCTGGAGCTAAATTAGTCCTAGAGTAAAGCACCTAAACCAAGTTTAAAAGCATGTTTTGAAAGGATTAAACTGCTCTCTCTGTAAATAACAAGCACATGCCAAAACAAAAGCCAGCCCTCTTTAAAGAAACATAAGGAACACAACAAAATTCAGCACTCCACAGTGTAGTTACCATGTCTGACATCCAATCAAAAATTACCAACCATGCAAGGAAGCAAACAAACTTGACCCGTAACTAGGGGAAAACTCAGTGTCTAGAAGTAGACCCAGAAGTGAGAAAGATGGTGAATTTAGCAAAGCCCATAAAATGATTGTTTTACATATTAATAGTGTATTCAAGAATGTCTAGGAAAACATGAATATAATGAGAGAAATAGAAGATAGTTTAACCCAAATGGGATTCCTTGGGATAAAAAAATATCAGAAATGAAAAATACATGTGTGTGGAGAACTTCTGGAAAAAGAAAAAAATAAATAAATTAAAAAAAAAGAAATGAAAAATACATTGTATGGGATTAACAGCTGATTAGAAACTGTGGAAGAAAAGATTAGTGAAAAACAGCAGAAACTATCCAAGATGAAGCACAAACAGAAAAAATACTAGCGGGAAAAAAACAGATCCTCTATGGGGTAACACCAAACCATCTAACATGTGTAATTTCAGTTCTGGACAAAATTATATGAGAAAAATACATGAAATAATGATCAAAAATTTTCCAAATTTGCTGAAAACTATAAACCCATTGATCCAAAAGCCTCACCAGACCACAAGCAAAATAAACATAAACACAGCAAGACACATCATACTCAAGTTGCTGAAAGCCAGTAATAAAGAGAAAAAATTTTTATAAATAACCAGAGAAAGAGATGTATTACCTACAAAAATAAGAATAAGTCTGTTAGAATCTAGCCACGCCAGAAGAGAGCTGAGCCAACACTTTTTAAAGTACCCAAAAAGAAAGAGAATTCATTACCAGCAGATCTACAATTAAATCTTAAAGTTCTTCAGGAGGGAGGGAATAATACAGGTAGAAATTTCATCTGTACAAAATAAGTGGTAAATAGATGAGTAAATGTAAATGACTCTTTTCTCATTTTAAAATATATATTAGAGATAATTATTTAAAGCAAAATAATATCAATGTGCTGTGCAGTACATAACAGACATAGAAGGTAAATGTATGACAATAATGACACAAAGGCCAGGAAGGGAGAAATGAAGTAAACTGTTAGAAGGTTCTTACACTAAATGTGAAGTGGTATGATGTTATTTGAAGGTGTAGCTTGATAAGTTAAAGGTGTACATTGTAAACCTCAAGAGCAGATACTAGAAACAGGAATAGCTAACAAGCCAATAGTAAGAGAGAAAAATCAAACCATAAAAAACACTGAATTCACAAGATGCGAGAAAAGAAGAAAAAAGGAAGAAAGAATGAATGGAATAAATAGAAGACAAATAGCAAGAAGAGATTTAAACCAACTCAGGTGTGTAATCCCAGCACTTTGGGAGGCCAACATGGGAGAATCTCTTGAGGTCAGGAGTTTGAGACCAGCCTGAGCAATGTAGCAAGACCCCATCTGTACTAAAAAAAATACTAAAATTAGCCAGGCATCATGGCACGCACCTGTAGTACTAGCTACTCAGGAGGATCAGGCAAGAGGATTACTTGAGCCCAGGAGTTTCAGATTGCAGTGAGCTATCATGACACCACTGCACTCTACCCGGGGCAACAGAGCAAGAGTCTGCCATAAAATACCATGTTTAATGAGGAAAGACAATGCTTCCTCTTAAGTGGGAACAAAGCAAGGATGTCCACTCTAAAACACTTGTCACGGAGGGCCTTGCTAGTACAAATGAGGCAAGAGGAACAAAAGGCATATAGATTGTAAAGGAAGGAGTAAAACTTTACTTTTTTTTCTTTTTTTTCTTTTTTTTTGTGGCAGAGAACATGATCATTTATCTGAAAATCCTGTGTTGTAGCAATTAGCGATGTATGCAGATACAAAACATTTCCTTCACGGCAGAAAGGTCTACTGGATGGCAGTATCTTAGGGAATCTACCAAAAAGCTATTAGAACTAATATGTTTAGCAATGTTACAGGATACAAGATTAATTTTTTAAAAAATGAATTGCATTTCTGTGTACTAGCAATTAACAGTTGTTAATTGGAAATTTAAAAAAACAGTACAGTCTGGGCTTGGTGACTTACACTTATAATCCTAGCACTTTGGTAGGCCGAGGCAGGGTTGAGGCCAGGAGTTTGAGACCAGCCTGGGCAACATAAGCAAGACCCCATCTCTATAAGAAATGAAAAAAAAAAAATGAGCTGGACATAGTGGCTCACACCTATAGTCCCAGTTACTTTAGGGGGCTGAGTCGGGAGGATCACTTGAGCCCAGAAGTTCAAGGTTGCTGTCAGCTGTGATCACGCCACTACACTCCAGCCTGGGTGACAGTGCCAGACCCTGTCTCTAAAAAAATAAACTATTTTTACAATAGCATGCAGAAACTTAAAGTAATTAAAAATATATTTAACCAAATATGTGCAAGATCTGTACAATGTAAACTATAAAACAACTGAGTAGAATTAGAGAATATTGAAATAAAAGCAAAAATAAATCCTGTTTGAATGAAAAGACTCAATGTGGTTAAAATGCCATTTCTCCTCAAGTTGATTGATTTAGTATGATTGTAATCAAAATTCAAGCAGCTGTTTTTGTAGAAACTGAAAAGATATCTAAAATTTCTTGGGAAATGTAAGTGAACTCTAGAATAACCAAAACATTGTGAGGGGGGAAAGGCACAAAATTGGAAGACTAACAAACTCTATCTGGCTTCACATTGGCCGAAAAGCCACATGATCAAGGCAGTGTGGAATTAGCATAAGGGTAAACATATAGATTGTTAGAACAAATAAAGATTGTGGAAATAGACCCACACATATGTAGGAAATTGATTTCTGACATGTGCCAAGATAATTCAATGGGGAAAAGACCATCTTTTTTCAATTTATGGTACTGGAACAACTGGTTCTATATATGGGGAAAAAATGAACCATGGCCCTTACACCATATACAGAATTAACTCAAAATGGATCGTAGACTTAAATGTAAGAACTCAAACTATAAAACTCATAGGAGAAAATTTTTGTGATTTTTGGCTTAGGTCAAGATTTTTTAGATCACACAAGTCTGAGCCATAAAAGGAAAATTGATCAATTGAACTTCAAAAGTGAAAACTTAGGCCCTTCAAAAGACACAGTTAAGAAAATGAAAAGGCAAGTTACAGATGGAGAGAAAGTATTTGCGAAACATCTCATAAAAGAGTTGTATCCATAATTACAAAGAACTGTTAAACTCAGTAAGACTGACAATCTGATTTTTTCTTATGACCAAAAGAGATGAGCAGACACTACACCAAAGAAGACATACAGATGCCCAGCATCGTTAGTTATTAGGGAAATGCAAATTAAAGTCACAATGATATTCTACTACATACCCAAAAGAACAGCTAAAATTAAAAGGACTGGCACTACTGTGTGTTGGCAAGGATGTGGAGCAGCTTGGTACATAGCTGGTGAGAATGCAAAATCACACAGCCACTTTGAAAAACAGTTTGGCAATTTCTCATAAATTTTAACATAAACAAGCCAGGCATTTCCTTGGGGAATCTGATGTCAGATTTTTTTTTAAGTTCTTTCTTCTTGGACTAATCATATTCCCCAGAGAAAACTCAACCAGTCTCCTGCCTAGAAGATAAAGGGCAGGCAGTGAGTTTTCCAGGACCCAAGCAGGACAAAGCTAGAGGAAGCTCAGTATTCCTTATATTCAACCCTCCTTAATCTCTTGTTATCAGTACAGCATCCTTGCCCTCAGTCATGCCTAGTTCATGTACCTTAACTTGGAGACACTTTTATTCTGCTCAGAGACGAGAGCTCAGATTTCTCTTCTGAGTCTGGGTTTCAGGCAGGACTAGGCACCTGACTGATTAGTTGCAGAACAATCACTGTAGATCTAACTACTTCTAAAGCAAGTTTTTAACAAGTCCTTGTGTTTGCCCCGCCTCCATTCCTTTTACCAGAGGTACTGGTGCCACCGATTCCCCAGGCTTCGAGGGATTCTGCAGTATAAACCAGGTTGCTGCTCAGCTTTCTCCACTTTAGTCTTAGGATTGAGTTTTTTAGGTCTAAGTCATTTACCACTGATCCATTTGCCTCCAGATTCCAAAATTTTGTTGTTGCCACTTCTCTCTTTTTCCCATTTATATGAGTTTATGGTTTTTTTTTTAAAAAAAAGGAAATTCTGGTTTAAGAAGAAGTGAATTGAATGCGTGTAATTAATTCACCATCTTTTCCTGGAGGTCAAGCAGCTATAACGGTTAGGAAATTCTGAGTTCCCCAAAGTTCTCTTTCTGTATGGCTTCACCAGCTGGTCCTCGTCTCGCCTGTGAGAGACACACAATAACCTTTAGAAAGTTGAAGGCAGCCACTTAGTCCCCCACTCAGTCTTTTCCACAAGCCAAACATTCTCAGTTTCTTCAACAGTTTTACTTTCTCTAACTTCATTTATGGAGACTTAAAGTGTTAGGAGAATTTCTGCTCATATTTGTGAAGGCATTCAACTCCTCCTCCTCTGTCGTTTATATCAAGCAAGACTTAGGAATCAGAGAGAAATATGACAGAGAAAAATCAGATGACATCCTGTCTAACCCTCAGTAGTTAGGAGGTCTAAATATGGTTTAGATCCATCATCACCTTTTCTTTTCTAACTTTCTAGCCAATTTTTTACTCTGAAAATTGTAATTCCCAGAGCTTGGTTTAATTGTGAACTTTTCACTGAGCTGATTCATACCAAAGCCCTATTCAGTCTTGCAGACTCTATCCTCTTTTCTGTGCAAGGGTGATAATTTTTGTCTATATTTATCTTCTGGCTCAGTCAAACCTAGAATAGCAGCGAACAAGCTAAAGGTGTACAAAGTGCAAGGCAGTTATTTTTGTGATTTCCCCATTTATCATGTTGATGATCAAATGTTTGACAATAAGAAAATGTTCTTTAAAAACCATTTAAAAAATATTTTTTAATTTTTTAATTTTTTAATTTTTTTTTTTGGAGACAGAGTCTTGCTCTGTTGCCCAGGTTAGAGTGCCATGGTGTCAGCCTAGCTCACGGCAACCTCAGACTCCTGGGCTCAAGCGATCCTCCTGCCTCAGCCTCCTGGTTAGCTGGGACTATACGCATGCGCCACCATGCCTGGCTAATTTTTTTTTCTATATATTTTTTAGTTGGCCAATTAATTTCTTTCTATTTTTTAGTAGAGACGGGGTCTCGCTCTTGCTCAGGCTGGTCTCGAACCCCTGAACTCAAACAATCCACCCACCTCAGTCTCCTAGCGTGCTAGAATTACAGGCGTGAGCTGCCGTGCCTGGCCTTTAAAAACCATTTTAGAAAGTAGATGCTTAAAATTCAGACTTTTCGTTTTGAATTGTAAGTTCAAATTTTATTAGCATGTGTTTTTTGTTTTTAGGATGTACAGATATATTGTGCTACATTTTGTTTTTTGAGCTTGCTAGGCCTTCTCCTTCCTTGTCAGGGTGTCTGTCCTGCTAGTCCCTCAGGAATCAATGTATTGGTGTGGAAAAAGCACTCAACTAGTGGAACTAGCTAAGTCCATTTTTAGGCAATATGACCTTTTGTAAGTGATTTTCCTTCTCCAGTCCCTCATATCCTCATCGGTAGGTCAGAGAGATTGGACAAGAAAATCTTAGAGGATCCCCTTGTAATTCTCATTCCATGATTTTATGAATGTGAGAAGTCCTAGACCCACAGAGGAATACTCATTCTCTTTATCCTGTGTTGATACCTCTCTGCTTTGAACCGTCCAACTCTGTATTTGCCTATGGAATGTACTTCGATATTCAACATAAACGACCTCATGTCATTACTGAATTGCTTCGTGTACACATGTCCCATCCCACAAATAGCAGGGATGCTATCTTCTCTGATGTTTGGTTCCTCCCTGGTGCTGTGAGTAAAGGAAGGACTCAGCCTCAGGAGCTCGGTCTTGGGAGTCTAGCAGATCAGTTTTTCTTTGTAAAGACTGCAGGGTATTCCACATTATGGCTCTATCATCATATATGTTTTTGAAAACAGGGTCCCCTTCTGTCACCCCTTCAGGCCAGAGTGCAGTGGCATGATCACAGGTCACTACAACCTCCAGTTCCTGGGCTTAAGTGGTCCTCTTGCCTCAGCCTCCCAAGTAGTTGGGACTACAGGTGCACGCTGCCATGCCCAGCCAATTTCTTATTTTTTGTAGAGATGGGGTCTTGCTATGTTGCCCAGGCTGGTCTTAAACTCCTAGCCTCTCAGAGCGCTGGGAATACAGGTGTGAGCCATCATGTCCAGCCTCAGTCACCATTTAATGAATCCCCTGTGGATGATAATTTAAAATGTTTCAGGTTTTGCCCTGTTAGGAACAATATTTTAATGAATGTCTACATATATGTATTTACTCTCTCTTATGAATATGCGATAGGGTTAATCCCTAGAAGTAGAATTACTGTCAAAAGTGGAAATAGGCTGGGCCCAGTGGCTCACGCCCATACTCCTAGCATTTTTGGGAGGCTGAGGCCAGAAGATCACTTGAGGACGGGAGTTTGAGACCAGTCTGGGCAAAATATCAAGGTCCCATCTCTACAAAGAAATTTTTAAAATTAGCCTGATGTGCAACATGTGCCTGCAGGCCCACCTACTAGGGAGGCTGCGACAGGAGGATGGCTTGAGCCTAGGAGTTTGAGGCTGTAGTGAGCTATGATTGGACCACTGTACTTCAGCCTGGGCGACAAGGGAGACCCTGTCTTTTAAAAAGTGTATATATTTTGTATTCTAATATCTGTTGCCAAAATGTAAAGATTTTGGCAAAATGGAAAGCAAGTCTGGATGCCAGTTCTTGTTATGTAACCTTTGGGTAAGTGACTTAACCTCTTTAAGCCTCTGTTCACTCATATGTAAATGAGAAAAATATACTGTTTTACCTGATAAGATTGTAGTCAGCTCTGGCTATCATAAGCTCTGGTATATAGTAAACACTTACTAACTGTTGTTTGACTTCTTCTTAATCTATAATGATAGTAGATCACTGTTAGAGAAATGTACTCTGGCATTTCCTTTTTCTTTTCTTTTTTTCAGCTATGACTCAAGACATGAGATAAAGGAAATCTACTTTTGAAACATAAGAGAGCTTTTCCCCTTGGTTAGATTCTTCAACACAGCCAATGAAAATAGAGCACTGTATTTCTTTTCACTAATATATCACTGTTGTTTCCAAGAAAGAATGAGAGACAATCCTAGACTTCCACCATAATGCAGAGTTACGTGTAGACACAATTGACGCACGTAATGTTCACACAGTGACTGCCATGAAGATACAAAGTGGTATTGTTTACATTATTAGAAAATTATTAGTTCTCCAATGGCAATAACCCATTTATGAGAGAGTTTTAGCCCACTGGAATAGACAGGGACCATGTCCTGTGGGAGGCATATTAGCATAGAGCTGATATTGAATGCATATTCTTGCAGTCATAATTAATCCTTAACAGCATCATAAAGCAGGTGCTTAGGTGCTTTGCTTTTCCTCCCAAAACAAACAGGCGAGTGAGCGCCACCGAGAGCCAGGCAGCTCTGAATGGCAGTGTGGTGCTTGTTTTTCAATAGAATAGGGTAACGGTTCATCGTGCAGTCTTCCTTCACAGAGGCATGAATTTTGAAAGGAAGCTGACAGGTAATGGGTCAAGTTTCAGTGACATTGTCCTTCCTTTGATGGCAGTATACACTTTTTGCATTTTAATTGTTCCTGAGATGCAATATATTTAAAACTAGTCCCTGCTAACAAAAAGGTGAATCTAGTTTACTTTGAGCATTAGAATTTGCTCCTCTGGAATTCTGTGCTCCAGTTACTTAACTTTCCCTTTAGAATACACATGGAAAGAAAGAAAGAATAACGATCACTCCAGTTTTTCTCTTGAACAAGATGGTTCTTCCCAGATTGTGCTGTTTTTTGTTTTTTTTTTTTAATGAAATGGGCAGGGTGTGTGGGGGGAGAGAAGCGCTCAACTTTGTTTGACTGCCTCCTGCTGTTCTTTGCTGTGACCTGAGAAGTGTGCAGGGGGTGGCCTTCTTTCTTGTCTTTAGGGCAGTAAGAGACTCACTCACTGCACTTCTGCTGTGTTGGGACCACACGGCTGTCAGCAGGGTTGCCCAGTTGGCAAGCACACTCCACTGGCCATGTGGTGCTAATGCTTCCTCGACGCACGTGACTATTTGAGAGGAAAGGAAGTTCTCTTAGGTGTTACTGCTTTTGCTCAGACTTTGCAAAAAAAAAAAAAAAAACTATATATATATATAAATATATAATTATTAATCACCTTTGTTCTTGAGAAAGTCTTGAATGAATAGAGAATTTATTCCATTGCAATATTTGATTATATAGAGGCACGCTGTTTCATCAACAGAAGCAAAAAGGCTGTGTATAAGTTTTTGGTACTATGTACCACCTCTTATTCTTCTAAAGCTGAAGTATTCATGTACTTAAACCATATTCTATTTAATTGTGTTTGATTTAAAAATATATATATGAATTATATTTAAAATTGTGTCAACTTTCTGCTTTCAGGGCATTTATGGCTCTTCTGTTGAAATATATTGATCCTTCCAAATGTTTCCATTTGCTTTACAAAAACCCCCTACGTAAGCCACTGCTGGACTTAGCCTTGTGTTTGGAATGTGTGGTGTAGACCCGAGGCTTTTATTAGGTGTATATGCTGTGATTGATTGATTCTGTTCTTTTAACAAAATATTTCCATCCATTTCACATTGTTTCAATCTTTAAATAACAGAAAAGCAATATAAAAGTTATAGAATAAAATGTGGTTTTGGGTGACTCTTGCTGCCTCTGCATGTTTTGGAATGACAATTTCTGTAAGACTAGGCTATTTAAACTAATGCTTTCAGTTAAGATAATTTCTGATCATTTCTTTGTATAAATTTTTGCTTCTGAGCTAGAGATGCCAATAGTTATAAACTTACTATAAAGAAAAGAATAGCAAGTTTGAGACTCAGCTACTTTTTTCTCCCCCACCTGCTATGAGACATAGAAGCAGAGTGTGGCCTAAAATTGTTAGCCAGATTTAATATTTGATCTGAAACAGATCCTTGTACCTACTTTAAAATTGGAATTGGATTCATCTAACATTGAGCACCCACAGTGTTCCATGCAATGTACCCACAAAATATTCCCTGGCAGGGTTTTTATAGGTTTAAGGAATCAGTTGAACACCTTTTATCTTTTATTATGTTGTTGACATCAACACAAGTTGTTTAAAAAGCAAAGGTGTTAGTGAGAAAGTGATTCATTTTGCAACTTGATATGTCTCTATCGTTCCTGTAAGATTTGGTGAAAGTAAAAAGTAGATGTCAACTAAATCCAGTGAAGAGCAATAAAATAGCAACTTTTTGTAACTTTTTCTACTTGGGTTTCAATATTCAGTAGAGCTTTATTGAAAACTTTATATAAGTAGTTTACAGTACTGGAACTTTGCTCATAGGAATTTGGAAGGGAAGGTCATTGTGAATTGTAGAAAATTACAAACTAATTTGCTGTTTTGCTTAAGCCCTAAGAGATAACAAGCACCTGAAGAAATGACTGACCTTTCTCCAGTGACACTGGGTACCTACCTGACTCACAGTAACTCCTGTCCCCCCACTCATACAGGTGTGAGGGCCATGTCTGCTCACATGACCTTTTTTCTCTCTCTCTCCCCTCCCTCTTCCCCACATACCAGTTGATTGGACCAGGGTTGAAGTGATCCAAACAGGCCTAAGATAATTCTTTATCTTAAGAATTTTACACCGGGAAGGAGAGATATGGGTCACCATCTGAGGTGGTGGCTTAAATGGCATACTTACAAAGTCAGGAGACAGCACTGCAAGGACAAGCAGAGGCATGTGGGCCTGAGGGAACATAATGATAACCCTGAGCCTTGGTGATAACCCTGAGGACTTCCCTGGTTTCTGTGTCTAGTCTTGCATCCTTGCTTTGGGCTTCATTGATCTCTCAGGTATCCTTAGAATGAATTTTGATTTTTAAAAATCAGTCTGAAGTGAGTATTACATGCAACCAAAAGTATTACTGCAGCCTTAACTAAAATACTGCCAGACTGCTCTAATTCCTAATAAGCATGTATGCTCACCATGTCTGCAAAGTACTGCTGAGTTCTGGAAGAATTTTTCTTAGTAAACTTTCTTTGGCCCTCTTGTGTATTCTCTCCAGATGGAATCCTAACCTCATGGAGCTAAAAGACACCTGTTTGGTTTTATGTAACACCTCAGAGTTACTCAGGGCCAGGACCTTTTCATGCTAACACCATCCTTCCAAAGAATAAATTATAATTCCTACTTTTAGCAGTTACAATAAACCAGAAATGGGAGGCATTTTAGCTAATGAGTAACTGATACAAGCTTAAGATGGGTAGGAGGGATAATTTTTACAAAATTTGTAAATACTGACTGCTTCTATGTAGTAGGCAAGTCTCTGGACTTTGGCTGTAGCCATAAAGTGAGGAGTAAACCCCTTTAAAGGTACAACTTGGGTGGCCCACACTCATAGTTAGCCTATGAGAGGCCCTTTGCAGGCGAACACTGGGCACTGAGGAAGCCCCTGTGCTCGGGCAGGATTGGGAATGACGCAGAGTAGGGGAACGGCACTGCGAGGGCACTGGAGGGAATAGTGTGAGCAAGGCCCCAAGGGCATTCGTGTTCAGGGGTGTTCTGCCCGTCTGCTTGCCTGGCACGCAGGAGAGTGAGTATTCATGCTTTAGTAATTCTACATAAACAAGTGTTCCTCGGTCTGTTCTTTTCAAACCGTCTGCCCTGGCACATTCAGAGTGTCACAGAACTCACCTGGACACATTAAACCCCTGCCTGAGGGTGGTAGTGCACCCCCCGCCCCCGCACCCCTGGGGCCCCTGTGGGACTGTGTCCAGTCTGTGGACAAGGAGCCTAGAAAGGAGTTAATTGCAGCTTGAAGGGAGCTGGCACTTGCCAAGGAGCAAATGAGAGAGGAGCATTGTGACAACTGTGGCAGTCTGCCCCCCCGCCCCCCTCTTCAGATGTCTGAGTCCCCTGCCTCGAGTGTGCCTTCAGACTCAGTCAGACTTTGGGAAGTGAGCCGGCCTCTCCCGCAGCGCAGCGGGAGTCCCACAGACCATGCAGCCTGAGCCTTCAGACTCGGAGTGGCTCTGAGTAGTAGGCTTTGCTTACCAAAGCCCGCAGGCTCCACCCAGACCTTACTTTTCCTCATTTTGGCAAAGA
The DNA here is from genome assembly GCA_963574885.1 of Lepilemur ruficaudatus. Lineage (NCBI taxonomy): Eukaryota > Metazoa > Chordata > Mammalia > Primates > Lepilemuridae > Lepilemur > Lepilemur ruficaudatus. The sequence goes on from CAUYRT010020846.1 coordinate 17,527, forward strand.
AAAGCATTTGTTCCTTGTAATTACAGAACTTTTGGTTTAGTAAATGTTCACCTATTTGTGCCAGTCACTGTTTACAGTGCAGGGACACAGGAAAGAATAAGACAAATTCCCAGGCCCCTTGGAGCTTGCATTCTGCTGAGGAGGAGATGGAGGTTGGAATAGCGTCTGAAATGCATGCTGGCATATTAGACTCAAGATGGCATCTAAAAGCCCGTGATTTAACGCCCCTGCCCCCCGAAGCCCTACTAGAAGTCATCCGACTCTCCTGCTGGACCTACAGAGAGAGCTGCAGCTCGAGGGAAGCCTGAAGAGGGGTCACCCTTCCCCGAGTTGCTGTGTCATTCAATTTACTTGCTGCAAGACTGGAAGTTGGGGCACTTAGGTGTTGAGCACCCAGTTGACAACAAGGTGTCAGCATCGTGATACCTGAGGCGATCAAGGCAAGTCTCTCTTTGAACAGGGTATGGCATAGAAGAGGTTACAGGATCAGGCTCAGCCCCTCTGCAGAACTTTGGGACATGGGATTTCTTAGAAACATGAAGACTAGTGTAGAATTATAATACATGTGATACATGTATTAATACATGTAATGCATGTGATATAAGATCATGACCCTGGAAAAATCTAGCTAGCTATTGAGCTAATTCCACAAAGTGATCAGCTCCTTCTGAGCTCTACTTTAATGATACCAATGACCAGCATTATGAGTAAACTTACCATGTGCCAGGTACTGTTCCACTTGATCTTTATGATAATACTTAATAAGTATTTATTCTCTTATAAATGAAGAGACTGAGGCTTAAGAGGTAAAGGAATGTTTCTAGGGCCTTGTAGTCAGGGAAGGCTGCCCTCTTGACCACTGCTCTGCTGTACCTCAAATAGTCGTCTGTGCTTCCTTCTCCCGTTCGTTGCTGTGGATACTCACTGCAGGCAAATACTGCAGATACTAGAGGCTTGAGAAAAACTTAGGGGGTCGTGGCTCTAAAATTGAAAATGTCTCATCCATGACCTTAAAACAGTGGTCCTTCAGCTTTCACGTCCATCCGGATCCCTTGGAGAACTTAGGAAAATGTAGGCCTTTGGGCCTAACCTCCCGAGTTTCTCATTTAATAGGTCTGGGTGGAGCCCAAGAATTTGCATTTTTACGAATTTCCAGACGCTGTTGCTCTGGAGACCACTTGGGAGAATCACTGCCTTAAAATCTTTCCTGTGAATTGGGAAATGAGTATTTTCATTCCCATTTATTGGGAATGCCCATGCTACACAGAAATTTATTTGAAACCTATTACTCATGACTCAAACAAGCATATTAATCCTTTATTAGTATTCAGATGTTTATTCAAAGCTGAGAACACTCAGGCACCACCCCACTTTCTCAATCCCTGGGAGCCTGGGCAGGTCTAAGGCCATCAAAGCGAGTCTCTTACTGGGGGAGGCTTAGAAGAGGCCACAGACCAGTCACAGCACGTCAGTCATCAGCTCTTCAGCCCCAGCACCTTTCCTGCAGACGGTGACCCTGACATAGTCCTCCAGGGCTGAGACTGTTGGAATCGCACCCAAGGTCCAGGTGGGATCTTTTGCACAAATCCTGTCTGGTCCGTTTCCTTTCAGTTTGTCCCCAAGTCCTTGGTGCAGCTGCCCCTGCTGACCTCTTTTTCAAGTCCCTCCCACAGGACGCTGGTACCTCATTCTTACTTTCTTACTCTCTTCTTCTCCCTCCTCTTTGTTTCTTCATCGGGCACGTATTTCCTGAGGGCCTGTGACGTACCTGTGCTAGCTGCTGGGGATTCAGCAGCACCGGGGATGAACAGACTGCCTGCCCTCCTTGTAGTCTAGACTCCTGACTCCCCTCCCGCGTCACCATGGTCCCTGAGTGCCCTCTCCTGGCAAGTGCTGTTTCCATGGCCTTGCTCCTTGTCCTCATTCACGCCCTTGCCACCTGGGAGACTGTCCTCTGGCCTCTGCTCCTGGCTGTTTCTCCAAGTCTGTGATACACCATTCCCAACTTTCTACACTCTGCGCTCTGTCATTCCCACCCCAGGAAACGTCACTGTTCGTGATGATGATCAGCCCAACAACTCGACCTACAACCCTCTGGCCTGTTCTGTTCCTAGGAGTGGTATTTCACTCTTTGGTCACAGCCATACCAAATTTTGTCATCTCCTGCAACTGCACTACCTCTGGTTTCTCCTCACACGTTGTAGCCCACAACAACCCCAAACAACACAAGTTTGTGTGGTTAGAGATTCCTGCTGGAATGGGTTAAAAGTAGGGGGGAGGGAAGAAATGGAGTCACCATTCCAGGAACATGCTCCCTTCTATTACGAGAATTAGGTTTTGGAAATCTGCCTTTCAAAGAGCGATTTCAAAAGCCTAAGTGATTTTGTTGTGAGGATTACAAACATACACCTACATGCTAAATTGGGGGTGGGAGAGGATGGTTTTAACGTGGTGACTTGTTAACGTGGGGTCAGATTTTCCAATGAGGGTGTCAGACATGTATTTGGAAAGCACCGTGTCACAGACAGCTGACACCCAAGGGAAGGAAATAAACTTCAAGAAACTGGCTCCAGACATCCTGAAGACATTGATGCATGCAGAGTGTGAATAAAATTGTTACTTGAAATATGAGGATGGGAAAAAAGCAATATTTTGTATTAATGTATAATATATAATGTTATTTTAAATATGCATGTGTAACTAAAGTAATAAATTAGATATTATAACTAGACATCTGACTCTTTCATTGATATTATTAGAAGTTTAAATACTCTGATACCTTAATTTAAAAATTTTTTCCATTAGGAAAATAGGGATTTGCCTTAGACATAGGATCACCTGTGTGTTTAATGAACTCCCTGTTGTCTGCTGAATAAAGTTCAAATTCTGTATTTAGCATTTATGGTCCTGACTGACCTAGCTTCCCAGATCTTGGAACACGAGACCTTAAACTACACACCTCCCGCTCCTTCCTCAGTGAGCTTCGGACCTCAGAGCTGGTGCCTTTGCTCAAGTAATGCCCACAGTTTACGGTGTGCTCCCCTATAGTCTGCCTAAAGACAGCTTTGCAGACTGGCTCACTTTCTCCCCCACTCCCTCCTCCCAGAGCTTTCCTCGATGCCCAGTCTAGATGGTACCCCTGAGCTGTCCTCACACGGTATCCAGTCTGGCATCCTTGAGAGTCAATGCTGGGCATGTCTGTTCCACCAGATGGCAGTGAGCTCTTCCCAGGAAACGCCTGGGTTTGACCCCACGGAGCATGACCCAGGAGATGCTGGGGGAAGAAAAATGTTTGCTGTCAATCAACCAGGCCCAGCTAACGGCTTTCCTGGGCCCATCTGCCCAAGCTCTGAACTAAGCCTGCCTATGCCTTAGGGTCTGACAGACGCCCTATTCACTTCTATTAAATAGAAAGAGGCTGACATTGAGATGTCCTTGTCTTGCACCGGTCCAGCAGTTCACAAGACATGCCTTGGTGCCCAAGTGTCCCTGAGGCACTTTCAGGATTCTGTGAGGTCCAAACTACTTTCATAACACCACTAAGATGTGGATCGCCTTTGTCACCGTGTGAAGATTTGCACTCACAACGTAAAACCTATAGTGGGTGAAACTTCTGGCACCTCAGCAGGAATCCGGGCAGTGACA
>CAUYRT010020847.1:0-24043 GCA_963574885.1 Lepilemur ruficaudatus
TTTTTCTCAAAATTAAGAGAAGTATCATTAGGTTAATTTTCTGGAAAAAATACATACCTGTTTAAAGGATAGAAAAATACAGTAAAATATCAAAACTTCAAAACATACAAATGTTCACATATGGCATAAAGACAATTTAATTTATACAAATTTTGACTCATGATTTTAGTTCAACTGAGATTTATGTATATTGACTTAGGTTACTTGGTTTGGACATGAATTTGTATTAGTTAATGATGTCTATAAGATTTCCAAATGGAAATTTTTGATAGGCTTTAGATTGGTGTTTGTCTGTTGGGTATATATATTTGAGAGGCATTATATATGACCATAATGAAATTTGAGGCAAATATTTTAGTTGATATCATTACCCCAAGAGGGTACATAGAATCAAATTGTCACACCTTACAGGACACCGCTTTGTATGATTGTGGATCTTTAAGAGTCCACTCATGACTTAAGACTACACAGACATTTGCTAGAGGACTCTTCAAATTATTTATTATCTTCTAGGTGTCCCTCCCATTACGACAGCTAAGAAAATAGCCTGATTGAAATTTGAACTCATAAAGTTGTGTTTTTTTCAAATATTCTTTAAGCTCCAAATTATAATTAAATCTAGTTAACTCCCAAGACTTCTCTATCACTAGCAATCTATAAAAAAATGCACAAGTGACGTTCCTGGTACTACATTTCTGAAGGGTATACCTTATTCTTTGGTATTTTAGTATTTACAGTGCCTTGGTGTCTGGAATTGTGTTTTTAAAAATCATTATGCAATCTCTTACCCAACTAACCACATCTTGTTCTTTATTGTTTTTCTGAGACTTCTTTTATTTGTCTTCTCTTCCACCAGTATTTCTATTCTTTAGGGAATTGAGAGGGATCTTGTTAAAGCCAAATCTTTTTTTTTTTTTCTCAATTCAGTGCTGTAAACTGCTTATCTACTATTTTCAGCAGAAAAACTAAAAACTTCAGGCATTTGAAATCCCTCAGATAAGTCTTATTTGATGAATCTTATTTAGAGTTGAGACGTAATTAAATATATTTTATGTGAATTCATAGATAACTCGCTGTATAAATCTTATGTGAATCTCTCAAGGAGGAGTAATTTGTGTTCTGTCTCTAGGTCAACAGCATCTAGCGATGATAACAATAACAGCTATCGCAAGTAAAGCAGTTACTATCTGTGTGTTGATTCACTTTTACTCACAACTCTGAGTATTATTATCCACATTGTAGAGATGAAGAAACTGAGTGAATATTAAATAAATGTTTGTTTAAATCATTACCTAATTGTATATGCCATTAAGGAAGACTGGTTTATCATGCATCAGTACAATAAAAAAAAATGTTTTTGTGACTTAATTTGCAAGCAACTGGGAAGGTATTTCTCACTGGTCTATAATAGCCACCATTTGGCAATGTATCTCTTATAGTATCACTCAGCCAGATCTATGTTTAAAAAGAAAATACTCATTGATTGAGATTATTATGGTCATAATTTGTTAATTGGACTCAGTTATGGCAGATGACATTATAATATAATAGCACTTGGGCATCAAAAGGGGAAAGTGGCATTGGAAGAAGGTAAACAGGCATGATTTTCAGGAACATACATGCTTATCATGTAGAAAGATAACTGAATTTAGCCAGCTATAGAAAAAGTTTTCTTTTTAATAAAAGGAAAATCATAGAGACTTCCATCTGTGTTTTCGAGTACTTTCCTGTTAGCTGGAACCGACTCCGATTCTCGGGGAATTTCCACATGGATGACTGATATTCACAGGGACATGTCTGTCTCTTGCTGAAGGTGTTGCAGTGATTACACATTCCGCTGCGATTCCAGCTGGAAAGGAAATGACAGCTTCCACAGAGCTCACTCAGATGTCTCAGATATTTAGCCATTCATTTCAGACACCTGCGTATCTAAGGTCTCCACCTGCATCTTCATTATTAACACAGAAGTTCATTTTTATTCCAGTATTAGTAATTGGACCTGATAGACCATCTAGAAAAAGCCACATTGAGTAAATACATTTACCTGAATATCTAAGCAAAACAAATGCATTTGAAAAATAAAAGAATATTGGCATACGATTTTGCTATGTATCTTTGATCTTCTGTATTCACACTGCTTTTATCTGAGTGTAGAGAGTATGATTTTGACAGTCAATACACTGATCGTGTAAGTATTCAAATACTTATTATAGAATTTAAGAATTCTGTTTCTAAGCTGTGTATGGATTTTTTGTATAGTGTTTACAATACAATTGACATAAATTAATCAGAGTATTTTTGCTACTCTTTGCTCTTTTGCTGGGATTAGCATATTTTACTTTTTAAAAATAATTTTAAATAATTTATTTTGATACTATCAATATTCTACTGCATCTTCTTTATGGGGCAGGGAACCTGCAGCCTCAAGGCCAAATGTGGCTTTCTGGATCCCCGAGTGCAGCCCCTCAACCAAATCCAAACATTGGATTCAGTCAGAAGGCTGCACTCAAGGATCCAGAAGGCCACGTGTGGCCCCAACGCCGCAGGTTCCCCACCCGTTATAGTCATCATGCTGCCCTCCAAAGCCAGAATCAGCACCGTATCATACTACCGTCCCACCACAAGTGCCATGCACATCTCATCAATCCTCCCAACAGTGTCTTTTTTTCCTTTTCTGGTCCAGGGTCCTGTTCAAGAGCATATGTGGCAGTTGCTTTTTTGTTTCTTCAGCTCCTCTTTGTAAAGTTTCTCAGTTCTTCTATATCCTTTCTATTCTTCTATATCCCTTCTGCCTGAATCAACACCACTCTGACGTTCGCCACTGATGATTTTCTGTGTGCATCATTCCTTCTAACTGTTAGTTGGTATTAACAGTTTACTGCCAGGAAGAGGTTTCCACATTTGCCATTTATACTTATTCACCTATTTATTTACATATTTATTTTCATATAGACTCATGAATTCCTCAAGTTGTCCAGATTTTGTCATTATGAGTCACTTCTAACAAGTTTCTATATCTTTTTGATACATCTTCATGATTCTTTGAGAAATCCTTGCTTTTGGCACAAGAAGATGCTCCAGATTCAATCTGACCTTTTCCTACTTGGGCTCTGGAATTATTCATTTCTCCAAGGAGCTCTGGGTCATATTGCATTGTTAAATACATATTATATAGATATATTTTATATATACACACGGAAAATGAACCAGAGATTCTTAGAGAAATATATTTATGTAAAAAGATAGCTACTGCTATAATTATGTGTTTATATATTTATGTATATTTCCATATTGATTTATCCCTCTGCACAATGAGAAACCTGTCACCTAAACATGTTTACTTATTTGCACAATTAATTTACTGATTTGTTCAATACAACCAATATCCCAACCATGCAAGAATGGCACCCACCTCCACCGGCCCTCGGTGCACCTCACCCCACGCCGCTACCACGGCTGCTTGATGATACCTTCACAGTCTCCTGTGCTCCCCTTAGCTCCCCCAATTTTCTTGGTCACAAGTCATGATGCTGACCAGCAGAAAAGAGAGAGCAAAATACAATTTTAAAATAAAGAGAAGTAGAAAAGACCACATGAGAGGTACTCATATTTTATATATATTTTTAAGAAAGACAGCAGAATTTGCTGATAAATTAAAGGCACGTTGAAAGAGAATAGTCAAGGATGACTCAGAGATTCTGGCTTGAGTATGTAATTAAATCACCATTCATTGATACAAGCGATAAAGTCAGATAAAAATATTTGTATGGATTAGAAATTAAAAGCTCTTCTTCTGTGGGAATATTGAAATTAAGATGCCAATGAAGTATTTCAATGGAATAATAGAGCAGCCAGTCAGAGAAGCAAGTCTGGACCGGACGTAGGAGGCCAGACGAACAGATACAGAGTGAGACCCAACAGCGAACAGATGATACTTAACGCCATGGACTCAATGATTTCATCAAAGAATGATTGGATGCAGACAGGAAAAATAAACACTGTCAAATATTAGGGAGAGGACAAGTAGGTGAGGGTTGAGAATCACATTTTGAATTAGATTTCTTATCTGCTTTTGTTGTGGTTAGAACGAAAGCCCTGTTAGGTAGTAGAAAGAGGGAGCAGAATGTGGGGAGTTCAAAACAGCGTGTACAAACAAGTCTCGCGAGGTGTTTTCCTGTGCTGAAGAGCATAGAAGGGGTGTGAGTGCCAATGATATGAGTGGTTTGTTTCACAAGAACGAACACTCCCATAGCAACACTGATGACGGGAGCGAATCGAGTCCGAGTGACTGCAAGGTAGAAAATTGATGAAATAGTGGGAAAAAGATGTGGAATTCAGTCCTTTTGTGGGAAGGAGAGTACAACACGTAAGGTTCTAACCTTACATTCAGATATGAAAAGTGCATCTATTGTACAGAAGCAGCCAGAGGACGTGTGTCTAAATGTAGATGAGTTGTTAGGTTTAGAGGCACGATGGGAAAACTCTCTTCCTATGTTTGAATGTCCTTGGAGGTGAAGATCAGCTGAGAGCGTGGAAAGGAAAATGTGTTGGATTAATGTTAATAAGGAGATGAGAAATTTCAAATAACTTTCTCAGAGAGCATGTCACCGAATGATCTCTGAAAACACACCAGTGTTTGAGGACAGAAGTGAGGGCCCGCTTGAAGGTGTGATGAATTTAAAGTCAGAGAAGCCTTACGTGTTTGTCCAGCTTCAAATGTAGGGAAGACACAAAGTCGCATAATCTAGAGTCAGGGTTTGCAACACGTAAATTAATTAGAAAGAGAGGCATGGGGACTGAGAATCTGTGCAAGACTCTTGAGTTTAATTATGAATTCTGAGTCAGGCAAAATGGATTTTAATATTTGTAGTATATATTAGAACAAAAAAGCTGTAAGCTTCAGTGCGTTAGCATATCCAGTTGAGTTAAAAATTGTGGGAACATGAGTACTGGAAGAGTGGGCTCAGAAGCTGGCAGGACTTGGTGACAGGAATTATTTGAAATTTAGATTCTTGAGGTGGTGCAGTTGCTGATAATTTTCAGGTACGACTGTGACTCGAGGGGGTGGCTGAGGAGGCATAGAGAAGAAATTCACGGGACAGGACAAGGTCACATAACTGAGACACTAAACTATGTCAGGTTCCGAGACTGGCGTGAAAGATGCAGTTCAAAGTTAACCTCTCTTCACTGAAATCTATGTATTCTGCAAACAATAAATGCAAGGGATGTAAGAAAGTAATCGAGAAACACAGGTCACCGGTAGTCCTTTAATCCCTCAAGGGTAGTGACCTGAAATGTGGTCGACGTGCTGCCTCATCAGGTGCCGGTGAGTCCGGAGCTGCCGCCTTTTATACAAATAGAATGAAGTCTGGTCTTGCCAGCATTTGAGAATATTTTACCACCAAGGAAAGACATCCCTTTGTGTGTTCTATGTACATACACATACTCTTTGTGATTTTTTTCTAACAGCAGATGTATATGTGCCTAACCGGGAGAGTCTGTGTGAACACTGAATCCACCAGAAATTTAGATATCATCACCATGGACAGGGAGATGGAATGAGAAGCTGAAATTTTCAATTGAATGAAAAGGAGTGATTTAATGCAAATAGATGACTACACTAAGAATTGGTAGCAGATGGTGATATTTGATTGCCTGTGTTTTGAGGGTGCTGGGAAAGGACGGTGGCGATAGGATGGAGGAGGAAACCTGTCCCACATCCACCCGAGGGATGGATGAGAGAGGATGGGGAGAAAAGCAGCCTAACTTGGTAGTCCTGCAGGAAGGACAATGCCCTCAGGATAAAAACAAAAAGTTCAGTTTTCATTGGGATAATTTTAGAAAAGTGGTCATTTTGCTGATGACACTCTTATTAATTCTCATCAAGGAATTTGGGGTGACCAGGGAAAGACAGGAGGCTGGATCAGATTAGGGGATCTGCAGAGGCTTACGAGGGGAGGGTACAGATGTGGAGGAATAAGCTTCATGGGGACCCAGGCAAGTAAAGCTATAACTCGTGGTAAGATTAGACCTGATGGTCGACCAGATGGATGCTGATAATTGGATCTAATTATACCCTCCTCCTTGGAGATAGTTGCTCAGGCGGTGGTTCTACTGGGATGAACGTTGGGGTGAGTTGGGGTCTCACCAAGAGGAACAAGGGATCTGTGGGCCTCTTTTTCATTCCTACCAAAGGCAGCACAGCGTTAGGGCTGTAGGAGGCTTGTCGTGAGAGCCGTCTGAGGACTATGACTACAAGCATGACTATGACTATGCCACACTTCATTTAATCCTTCTAATACCCCTCGCCTTTAATGTTAATCATTTTCAATCATCCTGAGAAGCTGCATGTTTAGGGCCATGCTGCTCTTCAATTAGAGGAAATATTTGTGCTGCATAGCTGTGTAGTCTCAGCAGTACTCTTCCAAGTACTCGAGTAACACTTCCATGGATTTTAAGGTTGTTCGTTTTAATCTCATAGGTTTGTTTATTTATTTATTTACTTACTTTTTAAGGTTTGATTGCTATTTCTACGTCAGGCAGACAGGCTCGGAACATGGAAGAGAGGAATGGTACAATCATTCAAAATATGGACTCAGTAACCACTATATATTAAGGAATTGGTGAAAGGAAAAATCTTTATTTTAAATGATCTGTACCCACTGGTACACTTATGTATGCAATGATGTCATCACATTCAAGTTGATGTTATCACTTAGAGTCAGTAGAGTATGAACAAAATATTTGACATTATTAATTATTTTAGACCATACGTAGACTTCGTCATGTTGGAGATTTTGGCCTGGTCTTGTATAAAGCACATTAACTAAGAATTGATAATTCAGTGACATCACAACTATCTCTTGCCATTTTTTACTGCTCTGATTGTAATGGTATTAAATAATTTGTATATGATTCAAATAATTTAAATGAATGTACTGATCTCATTTTTTTGGCTACAACCAATTGTTGCTTATATTCATTTAGCAGTTCAAGGTCTCATAGTTCTTATTTCCTTCATCCCAGATGTAGAAAATAGCTTTGGGTAAAAACTACGAGCCTGTAAAATATAGTCATTATTTTTTACTCTAGTTATTTTTTGTCACCTTTAAAACCACTTTAAGTCATCTGAATGATGAATTGTGTGGGTGGACCCTAAATTTATAGTGCAGTGTTACTTGTAAACTGGAAAGAAATAAATCCTCCATTACCATTTCATAAATGACCTGACAACTAAGTGATGTATTAGTCAACAGGCAGAAAGAATGCAACTAAATTTGCTGTTATTTCTGGCAATTATTTCACTTTTTCCAGAAATATAGAATGCAAATATAATGTTGTATTGTTATTACATACACAACAAAATGATGTGCTAATGTTGGGATTCATGTATGAAATCTAGATAAATTTGAGTTCGTGTGAAAACTTTACGGAGGCCGGACATGGTGGTTCACACCTGTAATCCTAGCGCTTCAGTTTGGGAGGCAGAGGTGGGAGGATCACTTGAGGCCAGGAGTTCAGGACCAGCCCGAGCAATAGGGAGATGCTGTCTCTACCAAATTCTTTAAAAATTAGCATGCACCTGTAGTCTCAGCATCTTGGAAGGCTGAGACAGGAGGATCACTTGAGCCCAAGATTTTGACGTTGCAGTGAGCTATGATGACATCACTGGACTCTAGCCTGGACAACAGAGCAAGACCCTATTCCCCCACCCCCAAAAAGAAAAAGAAAACCCTATGATTTATTGTATTACGAAAACCTAGGATAATATCTGTCTAAACCATTTTTGATCAGTTGCCTATTTAAAATAAAGGCATTATTAGATGGAAAACAAAAGGAAAAATTCTGAGTATTTCCTGTACTCTCTTCCAAACATGACCCCAGAGAATAAGCTGAGAATGTCCGTGAACACCCACTCCACTGTCAGCTGGCACCTTTGTTTATAAAGTCATTATTTTTATCTTAATGATAATACATTCTGTTATGGTAAATGTTTAATATAAGTAAAATTATCAGACACATTAATACTGATTCTCAAAGTTAATCACTTTACCTCTATTCTTGCGGAAAATGTTATTCACAAAAGCGTTATACCAAACAAAATGAACAACCTTATAATATCTTAAATTTTAAATAAGGACCTGAAGCATTGTTTAGTGATCTGACCATAATTTTTCATTCTTCTTTTTAAAATTAAGCTTCTTCTAAAAACCAATTGGTTGTTTTAAAAGAGATCTATTAAAACATAATACGTCTGAAATAGTGGCTTGTACAGGAATATTCCCAAGACTTTTGTCTAATATCTCTGCTGGTGAGCACATTTCGTTCTTAATGATTGTGAGTATCAGTAATTAAAGAATCATTATCAGGTGCCTGCATGGATTTAATAAAGCCAGCCACGCCGAAACAGTCACACATAGTTATTGGACAGATACATCACCCCGAGGTCATGGAAACCAGCTAGACACAATGTCTTAGTCTGTCCCGGTGACTATAACAAAATGCCATAGAGTGGATGGTCTATAAAAAATAGAAATTAATTTCTCATGGTTCTGGAGGCTGGAAGTCTGAGATCAGGTGCTACTGTGGTTGAATTCTTTGTATCCCAGTAATTATGATGACGGAGGGGGGGGAAGAAAAGAACAGATAGTTGATCATGTGTAGCTATAAAACATTGCACAAAGAGTCTTGGTTTTCAAGCTTACATCAGTCTATTTGCAGTTCTTATAAATAGCAAAATATGTTTAATTTTCAGATATCACAACTCTGAGAGAAATGATTCATACATTATATGTAATCAAATATAATTATGAATATTGTCAATAAATTATGGACTCTAGTTTTACAAAATAAATTGCTAGAAAACTAACATTAAAAATTGACTATGAAGCCTTTATAGATCAGCTTAAAAGTAAAAGAAATCTTGGGGCTGTATTCATAAATACCAAGTTTACAGATCAAAAAAGTAGTAATTCTGTTCTCTCTATTAACCAAATTTAGGAGTTTCTGCTCAATCTGGATATGATGCATAAAAAGACAAAAATTGGTATATTTCTAGCTCAAAGGCCAGAATGGTGAAGTATCTAGATGGCAAATTGTGAGCAGAATGGTTAAAGAAAAGTTGAAGGCCTTCCAGAGAGAGGAAAGGATGACACTATGAGAAACTGACTTCAGATACTTGAATTTCTATACGCAGAAGAGGAATTTTATAAATTTTAGGTTTTCGGGAAGATTCAGAGTAACATACTGGTTCCAAGATTTTTCCATGATCCACCAAACCAAATGATATACTCTTATTATTTTCTGTTATGAAAATCTCTCACTTTCCTTCACAGAACATATGATGATTGGTAATTATGTGTCAGATATGGATATGGGAAGTTACATTTTATTATTTTAACAGGTGGCTCTAGTATTACCTTGGAGAGTGGTTTGGTTTGGTTTGGTTTGGTGGGCTGTAAGGAAAGACCGAAGCCACTGGAGCGTAACGAGTGATCCTTGGGGCCTGGCTGGAACTGGTCTTTCAGGAAGAGACACACTGCTCTGCATGAGTCATGAGTCAAGGAAAGGAGTTTGCTCTGGCAACCCAGGGAGGCTAGGAAATAAAAAAGACAGAGGGTAAGGAGGAGACTCTAAGATGATGACGGAAGCCTAAGTCCTGTTGTGTGAAGGGTCAGGGAGAAAGTCCAGTAACAGTAGCCAAAAGGATTTGAAGACAGTAGACGTTGAATTCTTTTTTTTTTTTTTTTGAGACAGAGTCTTGCTCTATTGCCCAGGCTAGAGTGCCGTGGCGTCAGCCTAGCTCACAGCAACCTCAAACTCCTGGGCTCAAGCGATCCTCCTGCCTCAGCCTCCCGAGTAGCTGGGACTACAGGCTCGCCAACACACGCAGCTAATTTTTTCTGTTTTTAGTAGAGACGGGGTCTCGCTCTTCCTTAGGCTGTTCTCAAACTCCTGAGCTCAAGGGATCCTCCCGCCTCAGCCTCCCAGAGTGCTAGGATTACAGGCGTGAGCCACCTCACCTGGCCCATTTGAAGCAATTTTCTAAAGTACAATATGAAATTCTCCTTTGGTTTTTTTGAAATTCTTCTTCAGAATCTTTCTCAAATACAGAGAGAGGTACTTTGTGACATTTATTTTTCTATACATGAGAATCAGGGGGAAGTGTGTCTGCCCCGCCTGCATCTTCCACTGCAGAGCAGGGGAGCAGGAGGCAGAGCGGGCGCTGGGGTCTGGGGACAAGCAGTGTCACAGAGGCAGGGCAGTGTGCAGCAGCTGGAGGACATCTCCAACCACCACCGGGGGCCGGTGTGAGATTCAAGCTCAGTGTATCTCAAGGAACATGATGACCTCAGCTGACATCTGGGTTATAGTTATTTTTCTGAACGTTTTGTTTAATGCCTCCTTCTTGCTCTAAATTGTGAGCTCCGTGGAGGCAGAATCCACGTTTGATCTGTTCCCACCGCGTCCTTGGAGCCGTCACCGCCTCCGGCAAATAAACTTTGGCAGACGCTTAAGGGAAGGTTGGAGACCAGTAGGTGGAAAAAGGTAAAAGGAGACGGTTTCTAGCAATTAGAACTGCCCAGGGAAGGTAGTCACTGCTCCAAAACACAAGTACCCCCTTGCTAGTGTCCCGAGAACAGCTCCTATAAATATTTCTCGGGAATATTACAGAGGAAATGGTTGAATTGAGGCGTTAGAGCTCGACTCTTACGTTTTCTAACACAAGTTGTGCATGGAATCTGTAAGAAAGTCTTTAAGAGCTTGCCCCTTTTTTCCTGTGTGCTCTTCCCTGGATCCCTGGTTAAGGAGGCGGCGGCGGGCGACCTGTGCGCGCCCTTCGCACGCGGACAGAGACGCTGCGGGGCGCGGGCAGGGGAGCAGGCGGGGACAGCGGAGTCGCGGGGAACGACGGCGACAGGAGAGCGCTGCGGGGTCGGTCTCCCGAGCAGAGCTCTGCGAAGGGACCCCTGTAATTTCCGGGACTGTGGCGAAGAGATCATTTTTTAAATGTAAAAAAATGATAATAAACTCAAAACTTTTTTAAAAACTACGCATGTTTCATCAATTGATCCTATCTGGAAAATGCAGGACGAGGGACTCCGGCTGAAGATCGAGAAACCGTCCGGTTAACCGCTTTGCGCTCCTCGGCGATGGCCTCTGCTGTCGGATGACCGGAGAGGGACGCGCGTGCGCTGCAGCCGCTTCCGCGCAGGGGTGTCGGGTCCGCGGTGACTCACGCCCGCCACCTCCCCGGGTGTCTTCCGCTTCCCGGCGGGTCCCTGCGCTGTCCGGGTCCTTCCATTTCTTCGCCTCCTGGGCCCCCGTCGCACGGGCCGTGGCGATGGCCCCTCTCCCGCCCGGCCTGCGGGGGCCGCTTGCGGCGACGCTGGGAGCGCCCGTCCCTAACGTTATCGCGGTTTGAGGTCGCCGAGGTCGCGTCCCGGGCGCGGTCACCTCCAATGTCCGCGCCTCGCTCTTTCTGACAGTCGACAGCCTTCGCGCTCTCGGCCCATCCAACCCGGCTCTCCCGAGCTCCTGACCCTCTGCCTTTTTTCCCTCTGTTTTCCGTCCTTGACTTGTTCTGCTTCCTGACATTGCGGAATGCGCACTGTGGCTTTGCAAACAATGGGTGGTGTTGACATGCCTCGCAAATGCAGTTTCTTTTTACCACATGTCAGTGCATTCTTTTTTCTGGTTTGGACTTTCCCTGATCCATTTCAATACACCCTGCAAGCTGGGGACGCTTCCTCTACTTTCCAAATAAAAGTAAAACTGTAATGAATTTAAAAGTAAAATCTTACAGATAATATGGAATAAGGTTTTCTTTTGATATCCATAAAGATAACAAAATGCCATTTGATATTATTCAAGACTCCTTAGAAAAATTTAGTGATTTGGAAGTGAACATTCTTAGCTAATAAATATTACTATATCTGCTTTCATTGCACACATATATATGTGAATGTACATGTACACACATATACGCATATAGGAGGCTTGGTAGATAAGTCTATGATATATGCTTTGTGAAAATATAAGGACACTCAGAGACATGGTTGGGTGGCATTCTAATCGATCTTTCCAAAGCAGAATTACAAGCTGATGTTTGTGAATTTGCCATGGTTCAAGATATAGGGACTTGTACATTACTGATAATATAGTTTGCCAGCTTTTATAAATTAAAATGTAATAAAAATGAGGGGGAGACATTATCACTAAACTTAGCCTTTTTATTTAATAAATTTTATTAAAATTATATTTTATGGAAATAGAAATGATTTTTAATTTGGGATATTTTACAAATTATGGGAAAATGCCCTCTAATATTATTCGAGTTATTTCCAAAAGAATTCAAAGCAGTGGGTAAAATTTTTATTCATAATTTATTTCACTGTAATGCACATATGTAAAAATGACAACATTCATAATTTTGAAAACAAAAAACACAGTTTCAGTATTAATTCAGGTTAACCACTTTTATATTACAAACATACAAATAAAAATCTAAATAATATATATCTAAATGATCTGCCAAGCACTAGAATTTCAATACTTGAAATGCAATAATTTGAGTTTTTATAATTTAAATAATAGTATATTAATGTTTTATGTTCAAGTACTGCTTGTATGCTTTTTCATCTGTTGAAACCATGAAAGTATATGGTTATGGCTTTTATAAAGAATAAGTATCTAAAGCATAAGAATACATTTGCTAGGGAAATGAACAGAATTGGGATTAGGTCATTTTACCCAGTTTGCACTTGCTCTGCTCTGGGTAGTATAATGCAATGAATTTTACTGTGAGCACCAGTTTTTTTTCTTTAGCATAAATAGAAAACCTTTATTTGAATTTTAACCATTTTAATGATTTTTTAATTTACCTTGTAAACTGAAAAATTTAATAAAAGGCAAGAATAATATTCTAGATGTTGTATTATAGTTTAAGTTATATTTTTAAAAGATGTTCTGAAAACTAACAGAAAGTTGAATTCTGTGTAGGCTGCCTAACTTCACTGCCAAGGACAGAAAGGACACATAATTCTTTGCAGTGAACTCTGCACACCCTAGTAACAATCCGTGACTGTCAATTTGAGGTTGAGTGAGTACCAGACAATGTTAGTGCAAACTCCATCTTTCACTTCCGAAGCTATCCCTGTGTTGATTTGAGCTGCATCAAAGATTACAATAGACATTGAAGCACTCATAAGTAATCCCTCTTTAGACAGGAATATGTGAACTGTCCTTCTGGGAATATTTAATGTCAAAATGTAATACAATGCTTCTCCTCCACGGCTTGACTATGGCTAAACCTGTCCTGCTGAGTGGACTGACCAGTCACTCACTGTTCCTGCTTTGTTGCAGCGAATTCAGTATATATATGTGTGTGTGTATATATATATATATATGGCCATGGAATATAAAGTGATAAATTTAAAGTTTCTTCTAGTAGTAAAATTCAGCTTAAGGTCCGACAGTTTACTTTAAAAAGGGGTTGTGACCTCATTGCTATAGGGTGAGGCAGCAAATTGGCAAGATAAAACATAATTGGCAGTTTGAAAGAAAGTATATTTTCATGTCTCTGCCAAAACGATAGCAAGAAATAAAAAGGAAAAAAAACATATTTTTGAGAAATCATTAACTGCCCCAGACAAGGAGAGATAAATAAAACAAAGTGATCGTGTCTTCTGTTCTTTGATGGCATTGGCTCCTGACAACAGCCCAGGTCTTTCAGGACTGACTTGAAAAGTCTCAAATGCCAACAGTTATTCATGATGAGCCTAGGAAAAAGAAAAAAAGCCAGAAAATAAAATATTGCCTGTGAAAGTGGTTCCTAGTACTCAGGAGGCATACATGTGCCAGGAGCTTCCACCATAAAAATTATAATATTCACATGTTTCTAAAATTCAGTATACCATGAAGACCTCTGCAATGATAGAAATAGTTTTTCATGCTATTTAGTTATTTAAACCTATAAGGCAAAGCTTGAAAAGTCAAAAAAAAAAGAGAGAGAGAGAGATTGTTCCATTTTTTACATAAAGGTAAAATGTCACCTTACAAGTTCAGATTCAGTTCTTGTGGCGTTAAGATTGGAGTCTTGGTAAGATTCTCCATAAGGTCACTGCAGCTTTGTCTTTTGCAGGTGTGTGACACTGGAATATTATTGAACTTGCTTGGGTTTCGGTTTTTCTCAGTTAAAAGAATTATTAAGTGTGGACTGTATAATCTCTGTGGTTCTCTTCCTCAATAAAACCATACTACGGATGTGAAATCCGTTCACAGTTGTACTAACTGTCCAAAGAGAAGAGAGACTACGATTACCGCAGTCTCAAAGGGGGGTCTTTGCCCACTTTGAGATTTAGATCCAGCTGTGAACAGACATCAGAGATGCCCTTGCTCTATGCTCATTCAAACCATTCCCAGGTTTCTTTGCTGCACTGCAGAGCTGAGCAAGCAAATACACACCTGTCCAGACTCCCTTGCAGGTAGCGCTCTACATGCAGTGTGAGTTCCACAAAATGGGAACATTGAGGTAAGCCGTGGAGACAAACACATGAACAATCTGAGGCAGACACTGGGAGATGGAAATCAGAAGCTTGTGGAGGTAACGATAAACGTGTGATTTTTCCGAGACCACCGTGATTGAGTTCTTAGCATAAGTTTTCCACCACCATGAGGCCAAGCAGCAGTGATTTGTTTTTACGGAATGGTACTTGACATGGTGGATGACCTCCTTGGTCCACCCCTACCTTGTTCTCTGGCCCTGCAGGCCATTCCCGCAGCTTCCTTACAGTCGCTAAGTCTTTCTGTCGAAGTCAGAGTTTCATTTGTTGTAAGCAAAGGACCCCAGTTAAACTTCTGAAAGGTAAGAGGTGGTTCATTTCTTAATTGCTACAGTTGGTATGATATATGTTGGTTGCTTCCAACCAAGTTTTTTTCTCCATGGATATTTGGTTTAACCATCTGTTGGTCTGCCTGGTTATATATGGTAGTCCAGAGAGATTAAAATCTCCCTGTCATTTTCCCATAATTCCCCAAGAGTTATTTAAAGTAATAATAAGTCATAATGTGACACTGTAGTTAAGAAAGATAAACAGAAAAAAAAAAACCAAACATATTAGAAAGCCCAGGACCTGATGCACATCTACATTAATACATGACAGTTGCGGGGATTGCTACTCGCCTCCCACTTCTCAACAGGATCTCATTTTCTTCCATTTCTTCATTTTGACATACTGTGACAACTTGCAAAAAACATTCAAGACTGGGGCACAGAACTTCCATATCGCATCCACTCAAGTTTCCCAAGAGTGAATACTGCATTCTCTCTCTCTCCTTTCTTCCTCCCTCCATTTCCACATGTATATGTGTGCATTTATTTATATGAATATGTATATATAAATAAGATTTTAATAATTTTTTTAATGATGATAGTAAGTTGAGATGTGATGTCCCATTACTCTTAAATAATTCCGTGATGCCTGTGCAACATTTTTTTCCTTGTGGTCCGGGATCCGACTTCTATTCACTTACTACACACATGGTGCTGTTCTTGGGTAATCCCCTCTAATATGAAATAGTTCCTCAGTCTTTCCTTTATTCAGTGATACTTTTTTTTGAGTACAGATTCATTATTTTATAGAATGCACTCAATTTGGGTTTTTCTCCTCATAATTAGATTCAGGTTATATATTTTCGGCTGTGATGCCACAGAAGCAGTGCTGTGGTTTTCTCATTTTATGACATCAAGAGACACATAATTTCTATTTGCCCCATGGCCGCTGTTAGCTTTAATGATGTGGTTAAGGTGGTTTCTCCATTATAAATTTATTACAGCCTCCTTTGTAATTAATAAGTAGTTTGCGGGAGATGATTCTACTCACTAGTATTAGCATCCCTTGATGATTTTCATGAGCTCATTATTCCTATGATGGCTACCAAATGGTGATTTTCTCATTCCCCCATTGATTCTAAATTTACCAGTGGGCATTCTGTCAGGAAAAACTTTTCCTTCTCTTAATTTACTTTTTATTCATTTATCATATCCCCATGTGTGTATACAGATACATTGATATTCGTATCTGTATATCCATTTAAGTACCTGTCTTTACAGCTATCTAAAACCCTGTGTTTACACAAACACCCCTAATTCCAGTTGAACTTGAGAGGGCTTACTCTGTAATAGCTCTTGCCCTTCTCGTATTTGTACCTGCTTCCCTGATATTAATAGAAACCTCCATCCCATTAGTCTCACTTGTGTACCTACTTGCTCATACTCCCTTACGTAACCAAATTCCTGCTCACACCAGCTGCCTCCTAACTCCTCAGCCCCTCAGCCCCACACCCACTGGTCCCAAACTGCTCCTGCCTCCTCACCCCAGACGCCTCCTCAACCCTTCCAGCCTCAGCTGCCTTCTTGGTTCTGATCACTGGAGCCACGTGTGTCCCAGCCACCACCCAGCCACCTTTCCCGGGCCTGTTCAGGCTCCCTCCCTACCCTGCCCATCCTCTCTGCCCTGCCCCAACGCACACCACCAATCCTTATCTCTCAAGGGAAGGGGAAAAAAGCGTAAGAAGAAGAGAAAGAGGGAGTTTTCAGATAGTTAAGGGGTCAATTTGCTACTCAGATAAAAGAATATATAATCGTTTGTCCCCTTTGAAGCTAGATGTGGCCGTATGAGAAAGGATTTATCTCATGTGAATGTCCTCTGGAGTTTTCAGACAGTCTTCCCCAAAATGGGACTATGAACATTTTTTCCAGAGTTTCTTCCAATTGCCCTTTCAGATCCATTTCTACCCTTTTCCAACCTGCTCTGTAAGCCAGGAAGTGGACCGTTTGGTCTACCACAGAGGATTACCTTTCATTCTTTGTTTTTTTTTTTTTTTTTTTTTTTTTTTGGCAATAGGAAGCCCTGGCAGAAGACTACAGAGCATGAGGAGAACGATGCCAATATTTTTATTTTCTCAGCCTTCTCCCTGTGCCATTTCTCTGGCTGGCTACGTCTCTTGACTGAAGGTCACTGCTCTCCAAGCTGTCTGCACACACCTTTCTCCTGCATTTCAAGAGCTGTTCCTTCCCTTCATTCTCCCAGGCCTATGGACATTCATAGTAGGTACTCGGCTTTACAAGTCCGGGCATGTTAGAGTTTAGTTTGTGTTTTTCCTAACCCTTCCCATACGTTCGTTAAAGTCTCTTTAATAAATCTGATAATTACCCTTACTTGATAGCACCATCTGTTCCTATTAAGACCCTTATTGATACATCAATTGGTGTTTGAGTGACCCCAGAAAACACATTATAAAAATGGAATGATTGAATTGTGTTTCTCATGTATTGGAAGAGAACGAGGACCACCTATGTGCTGAGGGGATCTGGCTAATTCGTCTCAACAGGTGGCATCCTGTTTTCTGAAGTTACCACAAATTGTAGGGCAGGGTGCCTTCCTATGCCTTGATTGCAACAATGGTGGTAAACATTGTGTTATTTTGCTTCTTACTATAGCTTTAGGGATAGTCTATAGGGGACAAAAGAAATTAATATTTTTAAATACACAAGAATACATGTTGATAGCACAAAGGTGTAATTGAATCTCTGTAGTCACAGGGAAGTTAGGGCCGGACACCAGGCCTAGAGCATGATGATGAACTGGACAAAAATCCCATGGACCACTTACTCAAGCATGCCACTTACTCTAAGATGACAGTATTGAGGAGAAAGAAATGAGACCCAGAGACCTGGGATAAGGGAACTTCACTAGACATAAATGGCATGAAAAAGTTGGTCCTCCAAATTTCCCTCCAGTTTGTTACTGGGAGATGCAGCCCTGTTACTCTCAGCATAGTCTGAGAGAATCATCTGTCATCTGCATAACACCTCTCAATCCTGACACCTGGGGGTCCTCACCTCACAAAGTGACACCATTTCTCTTCAGGTCCCATTCCCAACACATCTCATTTATTTAGGCCCATAAATAGATACTAATAGAACCTGGACACAGTAGTACAAGGTCTTCATAAAAAGGATTTGGCCTATATATTTAAAGAGTTATGAGATCATATCAATCCATATTCAGTTGTAGACTGGGGAGTACGTGTAGGAGTTAAACCTAAAGCTCAAAGCACATAAATGTACTGGCCGGGGTGCATTCACCCAGGATAAGTGATTTACTATGTTGTGCTCAGTCTTTTAGGAGTAGCATTATAATCTCATAGTTTGGCTAATTAAATCCGTGACTCAATGATGGATATGATAAACGCGGTTCTATTAAGAGATCTTCCTGAGTATTTTATACAGGAAGACATGAAGATTTAGGGAGATGGAAATACTGGAATGGATCTATTAGTTTAAACTTGATCACCCATCCACTAACTGTACTTTGGAGGTTTTGGAGATACTTTTATCAGCTTTTTTGAAATCTAATGGTAAGGGAGACGATTAGAACCTTTGAAGACTTTTGTGATCGTTGTCCTCTATGGGCTTAAGAGGATGGGAAGAGATTCTGTAATACACACGGGTTTTCTGATTTCAGTGGAAATAAAGGATGTGAGATGATAGAGCAGAGGCAGAAAGGGCCGTGGAAGTCCCGGAACTGCCGATTCCAGCGAGACAGTAACCCTGAAGCAGCACCTTATTTCTGGAGGAATTGCAGCAAGAAGTGCCAGTAATAGAGACGTGAAATGCGCATGGATGTTGGTTCTTTTTACATCCCTGTTTAGTTGCCCGTTTGTCAAATGCCAAGTGTAAATGAGCCGTGGAGAGTAACCATAAATTTGTGAGATCTTAATTATTGGGTTATGACAATTGTAGCTTTATTTCCCAAACAGTTAAGACCTAGTAAATGGCTTGCAGCCTCCCTGCTGTTCGTCCCCGTTTATAACAGACACAACAATAGAAAGCCAGATACGCTCCCGAATCCAAGCCATAAGATGCCCGTCTTCCAGCTAGTCCACTTCAGCCTCACCAGGCCAACAACCTCTAATGGAAACGCGTCTTATGACTTCCTTTTCCTCACTGTAAGGTTTCCCCACTCTCCTGCCTGCCTATGGGTCTTATAATGGTAGCTGACTCCCTTGCTATAGCAAACTCTAAATAGCTTTATTTTTCTCATTTGTATAATCTTTGCTTATTTTTAGTTTTTTTCCTGAAGCTCCCAAAAGACAAGGTTTGCAATTCTCATCACTGTACAGCCCAACCTTCAATCAGATATATAGTAGCCATGGAGGAACCTTGTGGCTGCTGCTCCTGGCTCGGTGAGTCTGTTAGGTGGATAGTTAGGGTCCCCAGCTCTTCTCAGGGATAAGGGTGCCCTGCTTTGGTGCTGTTTGGAGCAATCGCTCCACCTGCGAAGCAGGATAAGAGTGGGCACTCCGTTTGGCTGTTGCCCCGCCCTTAATCCTATCCTGAGCCACTGCTACACCTGGGGAAGGAGGGAATGCTTTGTCAATCTGGGAATTCTCCAGCCCAGGCATGATGGGATTTGGAAAGTGACCCATAGTAACCTAAGGATAATTATTATGTCATTAGCTTAAATCTACATTGTGGTTCACCTGCCTCCCCAGGTGGGCTTTTGGAGACAGAGCTCATATACACAGATGGAATTTTGAGGACACCTGTTGATCATTTGGTAATATCCCACACCTCCTAAGAGTTCGCGCTTAGACTGGGCCAACAAAAGGAAACAATCTGAGCCGTGAGTGAGTTTGTTTCTCTCTGTGTCTCCGCTCGCAGAGACAGACCCGTTTTGTTCTACAAGAAAGAGCTGCTTGTGTGAAACCGCTTTCTGCCTGGGGTTACTCCGTCATATTGACCCTGCTAGTGATTTTTCCAAGCAAGGACTCAGAGGACCAGGATAATAGTCTGGACTTGACACTTTGGTGCGTCTGGTCGTTCTTCTGCCAAGAGCACACCAAGAACCGAGGGCAGACTGCCACCCTGACAAGTCCACTTCAAAATGGTAAGTGAACAGCAGGTCTGAATGCTGTTCTCTTTACGTTGAGTTTCTCAGCTGTTTATTCTCGGTTGGCTTCTGGATTTTGTTATTGGTTTCCATTTGTTGGGTATTGGTAGTAGAATCAGGCCATCTATTTTCACCATTTTTGTTCTCGTGTGTTTCCATTTTGCGTTGTGCTGTCTAAAAGGTGGTATCTGTCCTGAGTAGAACGCGGTGTGCAACAAAGGCAGAGATCCCACAAGCTCGTTGTTTGAGCTGGCTCAGCAGTCCAGTGGCGGTGAAACCAACTTGTAAGCACATTGGCCAGAAACTCGAATGCTAAATGCTGGATAGCAAAATCTGATTGGACTGATGCAGAAAGAGACTTAAAAGATATCTTTTCCCCACAATAAACTTGAGGGTCAAAAAAACCCAAAAGGTAGGGCAAATTCTTCTACTAATAAAAACCATACCTAAAACATTTCTAATAAAAATCCATTAGACCCTAATTCAGTAACACAAACTGAGAAAGATGAAACTATAGATTTTGAGATAGGCTAAAAAAATACTTTCATTTTTACCAACATTTTTACCAATGTTTTTACCAACATTCAGAAGTTAAAGAAGGTGGTAAGGTAACATCAGACCTTTTATCTCAACTTGTCAATGAAGTTAAATCTTAAATTGAGACCTAATTCAGACACAGAAGTTGAATTGACAAGTAGCCCCTTTACATGAACTATAGCAACTTGTAAAACATTTTGAAGGGACTTTAGAACAGCAACAAACAAAAGTTAGGACCCAAAATAAACTTCTGGCTCTGCAGGTCAAATAGCTATGCTACATGGCCCATATCCTAACCCCTATTGCCAAGAACACTTGTAGTTATTCTAAACAGAAGAGACTGGAAAAAAGATTGTTCCATATAACAAAAGCAAGATAAACACAAATTCTCAATTGTGATCAATGAAGTTCTCTAGGGATGGAAAAAGTATCCAATAGCCTATCCCACCCTATACACGCAAGGTGAATTAACTAGAGATAGTCAACTTATTTGTTAAATCTGACTTGACTGGTAGAACCTGGTAGATAACAGGTGTCGTACTTTCTGTGTTAATTAAACCCTGTGGACTTTGTTCATTCTATGCCTCTGTGTAAACACAGGTGGTAAGCATTCAGATAACCCACAGACTTTCCCTATCCCCTAGCCCTTAACTATGAACCCTGGACCTCTGAATAAAAAACATTTCTTCCCCACAGAAAATAGGGTATGTTAGGCAGAATAATGCCCCCCACCCAACTCCCTCAAGAGGTCTACTAATTCCTGTTACCTGTGAATATTTAGGTTACAGGGCAAAAGGTATTTAAAAGTATAGATGGAACTGTAGGTGCCAATCAACTGACCTTAAAGTAGGGACAGTATCCTGGATTATCCTTGTGGGCCCAGTGTGTTCACAAGGATCCCATAAATACTGGAGAGGAAAGCAGAACACGTTCAGAGTGAGATGTTACTACGGAAGAAAGTTAAACAGATACAACAGGACTTCCTTGGAAATTGGAGGAAGAGGGCCAATCACCAAGGAATACGGGCAGCCCCTCTTCCAGGAAAAGAATAAATTATTACAATCTATTGATCAGACTCTAAATTTGAGGGGTTTTAATTTAGAATTAGAATTACTTTAATTCAGCCTCTAATCTGTAGTTAAATTAATTCTAAATTTGAATTTAATACCCTTCATATGGTAATGAGCCAATTACTTGCCACCTGGAAGAGTAAAGAAATTCAAATATGGAGCCCAGATAATGAGACCTTGGTTCTGACCCAGTGTCCTGAACAATTCCATGGACACCTCTTTTCTGGATCTGCACGTGCCCCTGCCTGATAATACTTCTTTCATGACCAGGATATCTGGTGCCGCTTGGCTTAGATTAACACCTCAGAACTTTAGGAATAGTATTCTGAAAACTGTCTGTTACACAAAGACATGAAATTCTATAAAATCTATAAAGTCTGAAGATTTTCTTTTTTCTCACCATAAACGTTCACACTCACCTGCTTGCCTTTGAATCTCTTTCAAGTGGACTTTCTCGCTGTAGAAAGCTCTGCCTTGTTCTCATTGGTAGTTTTTCTGTTTATTCCCACACTTCTAAAAATAATGCCAAAACAATCTGAGGTGTTTCTTTTTTTTATTGAGCTGCAATTAATCAAGTTCTTTTTGCACTTTAACACCTCGTTTAGTAATTTAAAAGGAGGCTTTTAAGACAATTGGTGTACTAATTACCAGGCATTCCAATGTGCCCAGTAAATCAGGCCCCCTCAGAAGCTCTTCTGTGTAACAATAGTTAGACCAGTTTCTGTTTTGTATGTCCTTAAAACTGAGCACACATGAGTTAGTCATTAGACTATAAATACCTCATATCTGACTTCTGAATCTCATACGCTGATTAATGGTCAAATGTTTGTAATCTTTTCTTTTCAAACTAAACTGGGGCTTCACTAGAAA
Source organism: Lepilemur ruficaudatus (assembly GCA_963574885.1). NCBI lineage: Eukaryota > Metazoa > Chordata > Mammalia > Primates > Lepilemuridae > Lepilemur > Lepilemur ruficaudatus. Next base: position 22,436 of record CAUYRT010020847.1, read on the forward strand.
CCATTAATCTTGATGCTTTCCTCGTACCTTTGGTCAGAGCAGTCACTGGCTGAATATATATTTTTTTCATAGCATCTTTTTCTCTAATATTTCAGCACTTGGGTAAAAACTCTCTTCACATCATGTATGATCTCCATAAGCCTTGCTGTTATCCCCTGTTGTGTAATCAAATGTAGGCTTATTAATGCTTCTGTGTGGCCCCTGCAGCAGGGAGCTCACTCACAACCAAAGCCCAGCTCATCAATTCCGTCCTTCCAGAGCTTTGGGTCATGAGCGATCTAACGTGAGCACGTAGGAGATGCTCGAGATCCCCTCGCGCAAAAACCCCCAGTGGAATGTTCCGCCAAAACAAGACCTTTGCTGAGGTTTCTGTTTCCTGATCTCCAGAGTTGCATTGGTTTGCATCCAGGTACTTTCTCCCTTCCGTGAGTGCCGGACTGCACCTCTGGAGTTCCACTGGAATTAGTTTTTGACAGCTGTACAGACAGGTGCACCGATGGGTGGCTGTATAGATGTATATGGATGTAACATATACACACACGGATGTGATAAAGGAAGAGAAGGAAGTTTTTCCCGACAGTAGAATGCCGACTGGACACTTAGAATGAACGAGGAAATGGGAAAATCACCACTGCGGTAGCCACCGTAGGAATAATCAGCTCATGAGAAGCATCGTAAGTTTGTAACGGAGAAACGTGTGAGAAACTATTAACACCTCGACCACGCCCACTCTGACTTACTGCCCAAGCCCCCAAATCTGAATTACACGTGTGTATTTTATTGTCCTTCCTCTTATCAGCCAAAATACCTCAAACACAGCTTCCTTAATCTTGAGTTAACAGAATCAAATAAGCAAAAGTATAAACAAAAATCCTTAAAATATTCAGAAAGTAGGCATACAGCAGTAAGTTGGACTAAAGCTAGTCTGTTGCCTACAAGAAAGCTTTTTTAAAACTGTTTTCAGTTTTTAAAATTTTATTGTAAATTGCCAAGTTATAATTGTATTATGGGTGCAAAGTGATACATCTATACAATATGGAATGATTAAATCAAGCTAATTACCATATCCATCTCCTCAAATGTATAATGAAGTTCTGAAGTTTAGAGGGGTCATAGAACACCCAAGTTTATGTAGCTAGTTAAAATTATTTTTAAAGTTTATTAACGTACTAATACATTTAACGGGAGATAGATGCTGTGCATAGCACAATGTTGATATAGACCCATTAACAAAATTATAGATAGTAATTTAAATTGTTTCTATAATAAATTCCACTGTTCCCATAAATTTCTATATTTGCACATTCAGAAATCATAAGCGAACCTTTTTTGTGAAAAATGGCTGAAGGGGAATGGCTTAAACTTTTATCACCGTACAGAAAAAGACCTCACTGATTAGAAAGGCATGCTGATCCGTAAGCTGAATGATTGCAATTGGGGCCTCAGAGACCACAAATGACCACATGAATGGGAGTTCTCAGAGTTTTCCAGATCTTGGAGAGTACATTGGATTTTTAACAAATGGTGGAATAAGAATGAGACATTTTATACATACACTAGAAGGGCATGGCCATTATGTGGGTTGTATTTTCCTCATTTTGCTTCTCA
>CAUYRT010020852.1:0-24641 GCA_963574885.1 Lepilemur ruficaudatus
GTCATGAAATAGTCATCATCTTTGATATTTTCTCAATCATTTTTTTGGGTAGATTTTATGATTATTATTATTTTTTAGACAAAGTATAATTTACATTCCATGCCATTACTCCATTTTAAATGAACAATTAAATTTTTAGTAAATTTTCTTAAATGTTCTCTAAAAGCAAGAAAAATAAATATGCCTAACATTTTTATTAGCACAAATAGCATTATTTTGGGCTGTTTCCTTCTATTTTTCTTTTTTATATACTGCTACATAGCTGAAAATATTAAACACATGCAAATTTTCAAACATTTTACTATAAACATTTCAAGCATAGCAAATAGTTCCAGAATTTTACAGTAAGCACCCATATATACCAATATATACCAATAGCTAGAATTTCCATTAGTATTTTACTATATTTTGTTTGTCATATATCTATCTATCTATTATTTACAATTCTGTAGCCTTTTCCTTACTTTACAGCTTTCTTACTCTAATCCTAAACACACTTTATTTACTTCCTTTAAAGAAATTCACCCCCACATACTCATCAGGACATGCTTGGGTCTAATCCTGGAACTTCATTCACTTGAAACGTTTTCCTTTCATCTTTTACCTTCCCAATACTCCAAATCCTACTTATCGTTTAAGGTCAAATTCATATAATCCACTGCCCACATTGAATAATATTTTGCCTACAATGTTGTCTCTAAATAATATACAAACTTCTGCACTTGCTTAAGAGTGCTAACTGCTAACAATTACTTGGAAGCAGAGAATGGAGATTATATATCACAATAAAACATTTTGTAGTAATACTTGAGAATAATACTGACTAAGAGAACGTTCTGCAATGTTGAAAATATTTTATGTGTACATGTAATATTTAGCATTGAGTTTTAAATTTAATTTTAATTAATTTAAATAGCCATATGGCTGATGCCTATCTTATTAGACAGCACAGCTTAAGACTAGTAACCAAAGATAAGAAGGAATAAGATTTCTACTATATAATCAACCAATCCCACTACTGAGTATTTATCCAAAGGGAAAGAAATCTTTATTTCAAAGGGATACTCACACCTTCATGTTTATTGCAGCATTATTCACACTAGCCAAGAAATGGAATCAACCAAAGTGTACCTCAGCAGATAAATGGATAAAGAAATGTGGTATACACACACACATATACACACAATGGAACACTATTCAGCCATAAGAAAATCCTGGCATTTGCAACAACAGGGATGGAATTAGAGGTCATTATGTTAACTGAAATAAGCCAGGCACAGAAAGACAAATATCACATGTTCTCGCTGATAGGTGGGAGATAAAAATTTGATCCCATGTAGGTAGAAAGTAGAATGATAATTACCAGAGGCAGGGAAGGGTGTGTGTGGGGAGAGGGGATGAAGAGAGATTGGTTAAAAGATATAAACATACAATTATCATAGAATCAGTTCTACTCTTTGGCAGATGAGTAGGGTGACTACAATTAACAACAATGTGTTGTATATATCAAAATAGCTGGAAGAGAAGATTTGAAATGTTCCCAACACAAAGATACGAGAAATGTTTGAGGTGATATCCTAATTATCCTGATTTGATCATTACAAATTGTATGCATGTATCAAAATATCACATGTACCCCACGAATATGTACAAATACCATTTATCCAAAAAATAAAATAAATTAAATTAAATTAAAAAAGAAGGGAGGAGTTTCCCATTATTCCTGATAGCAGGTGATATTTATGTGACACTAGGTGCCAGGAGCTCTGCTGTATACTTTTCATCTGTAATATCACATAATTTTCATACTAATACCTTGTTAAGTAGGAATGAGTATCACTTTCCTATAGATAAGAGAATTAAAGCTCAGAGATATTGAGTAATTTGCTCTAGATAACACAGCATGTACAAGTCTGTTGTATTCTAGAGCCTGCAGGCTTATCTCACATGTACACATGTCTGTTATTGCCCAACCACATTTCTGTGTTCCTCATAATAAAATTCAATGATTGAACCTATATTTGGTCCTTTTTATATATGATTGCAGATAATGGGGTATGCATGACAACTAATGTGTGTTCCCTGCTTTTAGATAAAATTCAAACTGAATTCAATCCTAGAGAAACAGAATGTTTCACCTACTATATTAACTTCTATCCTATAAGTAGTTTATAATTAAATATAATGCTACTGTCTTAAAGCTTTTTTTTAACTCAACATAACTTGGAACATGATTCCATCATTGTTCCAAACACAGCAACAAAACGAACCCCTGACATTGTTCTAGGCATTTAAAGATGATCCACCAATACCTGTGCATTGACCTGGATGATAGAAATACAGTAGGACTATCATCAGTTATTGTTGTCATTATCTTATTATTTTAATGATGACTCCAGTTTATATGAAATGCTAACTTAGTATTAATAAATCCTAATAATACCATTTGTTATCAATTTTAAAAGTTATGTTAATTATAATATCACTAAGTATTATTTCAGATAATTAAAACTCTTAAGCCTATGTGAGCAAAGGCCAGTACTTGCCCCTCATTATCTGCTTCTATACCTCTAGTTGAGGGAATATGAAGGAATCTGAAATTGAAAAGGAAAGTGGTTGCTACTAATTCAATGTTCTAATCCACACACAAATCCTTCCTAGAGCATATCTAACTGATGATTAAATGTGATCCAAAACACTCCTGAAGGACTCTTAGGAACATTCACATCCATATCTCCATTCAGTCAACAAATTTATTTAGCACCTACTCTGTGTCAGAAACTCTGTCAGGTGCTGAAGATGCAAATCACACACACACACACACACACACACACACACACACTTTTATTTATAAGGAGATTAGATTCATCATAGTCAAGGAGAATTAGTGACATAGAACGTTTGGTTCAGAAATGATATGGAAATGCACTGTCTCAGTGTTAAAGAACAGAGAGGGGCACTTAACCCAGACCCTAGGACCTACAGATAACAGAAGAAATGCATCAAGGAAAGTTTCCTATATGAACTCAATGTTAAAATTTAAGTAGGAGTGAACCAAGAGAAAAGATATAAGGAAACCTTTCCAGAGAGGGAAAGGAAATTATTAGCAAAAAATATTCAGGAAGCATCGTGATGTACATGGAAACCTCAGAGCAGTTCTGTTTTTCTCAGTTATTTTGGGGCAAGATCATTTAGGACCTGGTATGCTCTATTAAAGAGCTGGGGCTTTATTTTACAGAAATGAGAAAACATTGAGAAGTTTTAGTCAAAGGATGACACAACGAGATCTTATATTTAAATAGAACATTGTAGAGACAGGGCAACCATTTAGGGTAATTTTCCAACTGACTATGATAGAGATATTGTGGGCCTAAACCAAGATAGTTTCAACGGGATATGAGAAACAGGTAAAGAGAAACAGGTAAAATTAAGTTTTGGTGTAATTCCTAGCTTTACTAGCTTAGATAAAAAGATTAAAAGTTTAGTTTGAGGTAAACTGACGTAAATTGAGATGCCTGTGAGCTATGCAAATGAAGTGGTCCAAGTTAGAAGCTGGAAGGAAGAAAATACTTGTGCTGAAGAGGGAACACTTATATACTATTGGTGGTCATGTAAACTAGCACAAGTGCTATTAAAAGCAGTATGGAAATTCCTCAGAGAACTAAAAGTAGACCTATCACTCTATCCGGCAATCTCACTACTGGGTATCTATCCAAAGGAAAATAAATCATTATAACAATAAGACACCTGCACCTGCATGTTAATCATAGCGCAGCTGATGATTGCAAAGATGTGAAACCAACCTAAGTGCCCAACAACTGATGAGTGGATAAAGAAAATGTGATATATATTAATACCTATATACCATGAAGTACTACTCATCCATAAAAAAGAATGGGATATTTTTTTGTAGCAACTTGCTTGGGACTGTAAACCATTATCCTAAGTGAATTATCTGAGTAGTAGAGAAACAAACACCACATACGTTCTCACTAATAATTGGTAGCTATATCATGGGCACAAACAGGCACAAAGACATGTAAAGGTCATTGGAAATCAAGAAGGGATGAGGGTTGGAGAAAGGTGAGGAGTAAAAACTTACCTATTGGGTACAATGGCCACTATTCTGATGATGGGCACTCTAAAAGCCCCAACTTAGGCATCATACAATGTATTGATGTAACAAAAACATTTGTACCCCTTTGAAATAAAAAAAATCAAAAAATAATTAAAAATACCTTTGCCTCATATAAGAAGATGTGTAAGTTACTTACAAAAAATGGCATCTGAGTATTTTATTTCAACCTAAGTAATCAAAACACTAAAATTGAGAATACTAACCTCTCTTGACCCTTTCTTTTTGAAGGAAATAAACTAATATTAAGATTTCATTTCAAGAAAATATCAAAAGAAAATCCCTGAGTATTCTTATGTATAAGGAAACTTTCATTCCTATCTCCTATATATTTAAATCTCTGGACAATGAGGATTAATGTTCAGATTCATGATTCTGTGGCATTGCAAGTTTTATAATGAATTATATAATTATTACCACTAAATTATGTTTTCTAAGGAAAGACAATTTATAAATGCATGATAAAAAAGACACAATGAGCAAACAATCAGTTTACCTGCTTAACTTATAGATAATTGAATCAATTAATGAGAACCACCAAGATACCACTTTTTTTTAAAATCACTGGAGCTCCCTTTTTTGATTTGAAATATCTAAACATAGCTTTAACCTTTATGAAGTTTCTGTACAAAAGAGAATTATTGATCATCCTTCCATGATTAAATAAGAACTACGTGCAAGAAAAGCTCTCTCTCTCTATGTGTGTGTGTGTGAGTGTGTGTGTGTGTGTGTGTGTGTATGTCTATCTCATTTGGCTGAGTAATTCTCAGACCAAATATGTCTTCATAGGGTTACACAAGGGGAATTTAACTAAGAATTTGTCTAGATGAAATGTTTGTGTGATGTAAAACTTGAAAGTCCCCGAAGCCAATTTGTAGGGCAAGCTTTATCCCATTGTGTGTCTGTAGGAGTTCAATCCACAGACCTACCAATTTAGACAATCTATGGATAGAGGGAAACAACCTTTCAGCATCTTCCCAAAATTTGGCAAGAGGAAGATGATTGGTAAAGCTACTTAGGGCTTTGACATAAAAAAGTTGAGATTGAAAGACCGTTTCGTCTCAAGGTTGGTGCTGAATGTTCTTATCTTGAGACATCAATCAACTCTGTCTGGTAGGCAGAGGTGATTGATTTTTTTTTTTTCTCAGATAAACCAAGTTTGGAGAGAAAACTAGCATTTAAATGAGTAGCCACCATGTGCTGGTTTTATATTAATCCTTACAATCATTGTGTGGAATATGTAGTATTATAACTCCTATTTTACACATGAACAAACTGATGCATAGAGATATACCAAGTCATTTGGTAACTTACGTCACTTGTATATGGCGGAGTTAGGGTTAAAAACCTAAGTATCCTGGCATGTAGCACTGAGTATATTTTTAGTTTTTGTTTGCTTTTGTTGTTACTCTTTTGTTTTTTCTCTAGTACACCAAAATGCTTCCCATGAGAAAGTTTAATGTATTCCATAAAGGTAATGAGGGGTCCTTACGATGAAGTGCTTTAAATGCCAGGAAGAATTCTTAAAATAATGTCAAAAGTAGAACTATTTGAAAAGAAAAACAGAGGATATTGTTTTGCTTTTATCTAGAGGAAGGGAGTACACTTCTAACTAATACTCACTTACTTATTCATTTAACTGAGTCCTCCTTTTAGGAATAGAGAAACTAACACATATAAGAGCTGAATATGTGCCAAGTGCTTATATTTAGAATTATTCAAGATTTTATTCATTTTAGAAGAGAAGAAAGGGGGTTCAGAGAGTACTTTGCTCATGACTTTACAGTCTAAAAGCTGTGGGACTAGACTGTATCTCTAACACCAACCACCTTACACTGAAACTCTTCTATTACATGACCCCCTCCCCCACCTTAAGCCACGTCCTGTTCCAACTTGCCTTGTCTAGAATCTGTCTAACGGATTCATTGTCCTAATTCCACACTCAAAGTTGAGGGCTTAGCCTAGTAATTATAACTAATACAGTTCCTAAATAATTATTTTTTGATTGACTTAGGAAAATGGCATGAAGTAGAGCCTAAAGAAATTATTTGAAGGAATACTAGAAGAAAAAATTTAATGTTGGAGAATACAAACTATCCCATTACTAAGCCAAGAACCAATTCCTAGAAAGAAAATGAGAAAACTAAAGCATAAAGAAAGAATTCTTGTTTCATTTCTGGAAGTAAATGTAAAAATAATAAAACCAAATGTAACGTCGGACATTCCTCTACATTTCAGGCACCTTTTGTTTCTGACAGAGAAGTCAGCTACATGGGCCTATCACATTATTACTTTTTAATTCCTGACTTCTTGTCACCTACATCATCCAGTTATGCTTTATCACCTTTTATTCCCCTTGGCAACAAAATTTACTATTAGTCTGAGTTGACTATAGACACCGAAGAGAAAAAGCTTATAAACCATGAACGTATTCTTGTCATACAGGGTTAGGATTTATTTCTGATAGACAGGAACAGAACCGGTGTTTTTATTTATTTATTTTTTATTTATTTATTTTTTTTGTTTTGCTTGCTATTAACCCTCAATCAATGAAATCACAGAATGTACTGTTTTATGTCAGTCTAATTACATTACATTTGCAAGTTTCATGCATATTTTTAAGTGGTTGTAAATAATTTTTGTATATGCATGTCACTTTTGAAAAGATATATATCCTATTTTATTAATTATTTCTATTATTAATGCAGATTTGCTTGTTTTGTTTGAATAAGTACCTAAGACCTCAAACTCTAAAAATTACTACAAGAAAACATGGGTGAAAACTTCATAAAACGGGTCTGAGTAATGATTTTTTGGATTTAACCTAACATCCCAGGCAAAAGAAATAAAAAATAGACAAGATTATTTCAACTATTGTTTTTCAGCATATTACAGGGGTACAAATGTTTGGGTTACATGTATTGCTTTTGTACAGTTTGAGTCAATGTTATAGTAAGGCTTCCCTTAATTCTGGAGAGGAATTTTTTTAAAAAAAAGTTATATCAAGGTGGAAGATAAAGGCTTGAGGTTAACTGAGATTGGTCTAAGATGTTCACTTCTCACCCCTGGTATGGTTTATACACACACACACACACACACACACACACACACACAAATAGATAGAAAATCCTTAGAAGTAATAGAGAAAGAAAAAAAACATGTCTACAGCTTCTAAGCTAATGGAAAGATAATGCCCCAAATTAGTATATTCAACTCCAGTTAAATTTATATGTTAATGCTGAAATTTATATTGACAGAGGTATACATTACCTCTGAACTTCACATGATGACTCAGTTAATGCAATATGCAATCAGGAATAATAGAGAACTTCCAGGGTAACTGTGGCATAACCTAAACTTTAATATTAGAAAAGAGGGCTACTGGTCTTAAAAATTCTACCGGTAAGTCTGGCACTTGCCAATGCTCCATGCCACTTGCTCTCTGGCATATAGTTATGAAATGGCCCTACCTCCTACATGCAAAGTAGAGACACTTCTGCTGTTCATAATTATCTACAACATCCAACCCAGTGGGGCTCATATACGACCTATGGTATCATTATATAGAATTATGATGGGTCTTATCAGTTTATACTTATTGTCTTTAATACTTTTTCATCCATTTGAGGACTTCATGAATAGACCTTTCCTTAGATTGCCTAAAGCTATTACCCTGGAAAATCCACTGTCCTATGGAATTACACAAGTTGATAATATAAAGTCAGTAAGCATATAAGTAATTTACAAGTATTTACCATGGATTTTATAAAAATTTACTGTCAGCAAAAGGGGTGTGAAATTGCAAATGACTGAATTCAATTTTACTGATCATATATAAATTACTTAAGTAACCATAAATCTTCTACACTCACCATATCAATTATAGAGCATTTTAGGTGATTGATTTTTATTGCACACTTCCTAAGTTAACTTAATTTTTCAGTTGTCTTTCTTCCAGGTTATTATTAGAACTGATGTCAAACAAGGAATAGAATTCTATTGTTCTCCCATCATCTACTAGCACACTATGATTCTCCTTTGATGATTCTAAATGGTCTTATCGGAGGATAAATAGGCAGTGTCTTAGGAATAGAACTGAGACATTATTAAAGGTCACGAGGCTGCTTTCTCAGTATCCCATAAGCAAATGGCCCCATCTGATGCCTTTGATAATACCTGAACTAATTTTTCCTTTAAATACAAAGTTAAAATTTAGAACCCAACCTCGGCTATACTTTTCTCCTTATACCTAATGTCAACTTTATTCCCAAACCATATCAGAGGCAATAAAGATTTAGCCCATTCAATTTCATACTGTGATCCGGAGAAAATTGGATCTAAAATCTGTATTTTGGGAAGTTCATGCCAATTGATACAGATAAGCAGATAAGCCTACCATATACGAATGTAAACATACTCAACATTGCACAATAACTGATTCACAGACACTAAGCAATGAAAATTTCATCTGTTTTTAGAGACTTCTTACTAGACTTAAATTTAAAGTACATTTTGTGACAAAAAGGCACTATCATGTTGAATTTGCCACTGTTATCTATAGAGAAACCATTTCAAAACACTGATAGGACAGCATCAGTTATATAAGATACTGCCATTAAGTCACAAAAGTGCTGAGCTCTAAATAAGCCAAAGCACAGAGTGTTGGTATTTTCTAAGTAGTAGTTCAAAGAAGGCTTTTTTTAAAGTCCCTTCTCATGCTGATATTTATTACTCTCAAGTTTTGAGGAAGAAAGTAATGAAATGGCCCATCAATTCTCATTAAGCAAGAATATAAAAATATCTGGTGGATCCATGGCAGATGACTTGAATTAGCGGGAAATGTGGGTTAGGGTTTACTAGCAATTCATACTTTGTTAGGAAGAAATGACCATGGTTATATGGTGTCATTTTGCTTAGTGTTTAAAAATGTAATAAAAGATCGTAACATTGAAAATTTGACATAGGTCAACTTGCCCTATTTTTTTTTTCCTGATTAGGAGTCCTTTAACTTATATCAATAATTCATTAGATAAGATTATGAATCTTCTCAAAACTCAGATAGATTAAAGAGAAGAAAAATTACAAATATACACAGAATTCTAGGATAACTCTAGGCAGCAGGATAAGACTGCTGCCAGCAATAATGAAACTCATGTAATACACACCCTGATAAAGGGCTTTTGACTACTTTACAATGCAATTGGAGAATGGCTGCTGTCCTAAGTAAGTCTCCTTTCTCAATCAACACAGGCTAAACTTTCTATCTTTTGGGAGAGGAAGAAGAGTAGGCATCAGAAATAACTACTTCATGATCCTTGGGGACTTTCTCGGTTCACCAGAGAGTCTATACTAATATATATATACACAAAAAAATATGAGTTCATTATAATTAATGTATTCTTTTTGAAAGCATAGAGTTGTTGAAAAATATTGATTTTCTTTAATTCTGCAATAATTGGGACCTGTACTTTATGCAATTGAATTTTCTAGACACTGCTTAGAGTGTCATGGCATACTTTTACTGTATTGCCCTGATGTGTGATTTCTAAATATTTGGATATGACCAAAGCTAAAGTAAATTTGTATAAGTCTGTCTCTCTTTCTCTCCATGTGTGTGTGTGTGTGTGTATATATATATACACACAGACATAAAACACATATATGTGTGTAAAATGACATTGTAAGATACTATTTTCGCCTGTGGATGGACATTACTGAGTTTAGTCCCATCAGAATGCAACTGGGCCAACCACACCTTGACTCTGAAGATTTTAGTAAGATTATTAAGTATAAAATGTCCAAAACTCAATATTCATCCAAAAAAGCTAATGGTGTAGGTTTGGTGGTCTGGCACTGGTATTATCTACTACAACTTCATGAAACCTGGTCAACAGATTATAGCTGATGTCTTCTATAAGACATCAATTGAACAAAATGATGAAGATGCTTGCTATTAAGCAGCTGAGATTGGTCAATAGAGACAGGCCAATCCTCTTGCAAGACAATGCTCAACAACATGTTGCACAAAAAATGCTGCGCAAACTACATACGCTAGACTTGGAAACTCTCTGTCATCTATCATATTCATCAGACCTTGCACCAGCTGACAACCACTTCTTCCAGGCTTAGGACCACTTCTTGCAAGGAAAAATATTCACTTCTCAACAAGCTGTGGAAAATGCCTTTTGTGATTTTATAGCCACTTGCTCTCAAGGCTTCTTCACTGCTGGCATAAACAAGCTATTGTTAAGATAGCAAAACTGTGTCAATAGTTTAGCAGCTTACTTTGATTAATTGCACTGCTTCTTGTTTAAGATATAATAAACTAAACTTTTGATTAGAAATTGGACATTTCATATTTAATGACCTAACACAGTCTAGTGTCAAATATCCACTTGTGACACATTGAGCTGAACTGAACCTGACACTGTGTTCATTGGGAGCTGAGCTGAATTTCTGGCTGAGCAGTATAAATGATGTTGCTGTTTTGAAATTGAAGGCTTCTGGATTCCAAAACTGACAGAATCTATTATATAAAGACCTGGAGAGAATTCAGCCACAGTCATTCCACATAATCACAAGGCTGTGAAACCAGAACCTCTGGAAGAATGAAGAAACTTATTTTATTCAGTTAGGGATGGCAGATGGCATAATTTTCTTTTATCTCCTATTGATGAAAAAAAATATTACTTAGACTATGGCAACCAGACCTTTTCCATTTACACTATATACGTGAACAATACAAAAGTACTCTTCTGAGAATTAAGACCATATCAAAAGTCTCTGATACTCAAAGTCATTAAATGTTGGATTATTGGATTGTCAAATATTGGAATGAATTATTAAGATAAATGTGAAATCTGATGTTTTGGCAGCCTACATTAATATCCATCTTCCTAGCATTGAGTGGGAATAATCATAACTAAAAATAGTGATTTGGGACTAGATTAACAGTCACCCAATAGTATATTCATGGAACAAAATTTCCTGAATATTTCTGTGCCCATGACAAGGTACACCATAGTGGTTATTGGAGTCCTATATCTTCTTTCCAGTCAACAGCTGTAAGACCTCGGGGAAGAAACCTAATTAAGTTTCAGTTTCCTCTTTTTATAAAATACAAATAATACCCTAGAGATTGTTGACAGGAGAATCAGATAAAGTAGAATAAGTACTTTATACAATGTCTGACACACATTAATTTCTCAATAAATGTTCAGAGTATTTCGGTTCCTTTTAAACTCGGAAGAAATAATATGGTGATGGTGGGTGCAACAGTAGAATTTATTACCACCATTTTTTCTTTCCCCAAGGCTTTTCTTCTTTAATCAATAACAAGGATTTTTTTTTTTTTTTTTTTAGACAGAGTCTCACTCTGTTGCCAGGGCTAGAGTGCCGTGGAGTCAGCCTAGCTCACAGCACCCTCAAACTCTTGGGCTCAAGTAATCCTTCTGCCTCAGCCTCTCGAGTAGCTGGGACTCAGGCATGCACCACCATGCCTGGATAATTTTTTCTATATATTTTTAGTTGGCCAATGAATTTCTTTCTGTTTTTAGTAGAGACACTGTCTCGCTCTTGCTCAGGCTTGTTTCCAACTCCTGACCTTGAGCGATCCTCCTGCCTTGGCCTCCCAGAGTGCTAGGATTACAGGTGTGAGCCACCACACCCAGCAAATGCCAAGGATTTTAACCAATTCTTAAAACACAAAAGAACACACACAAAAAAATAACAAATGAAACAAAATTATTCTTTCATTTTACCATAGGAAAAAATTCTTCCCAACACACACATTCTGAAGAGAAAACTGCATTCCATTGTAGGAAGGAAAAAAAAAAAAGAAAGAAAGAAATATTCTCATCTAGGTCCGTATAAGTATGCGGTGGTACATTGAGTAAAGTTGTTTTGATACCAAATATCATACAAACAGGCTTAATCAAATTGACTTATTCACAGTAAGCATATGAGAATGTCTAGAATACAGATGCTGGCATGAGGCTGGGCACTAAAAACCAAAAACACCAATACTATCAGGACTCTCCATTATTTTTTTCTTCTACTCTGCCTGTTTGCTTCTTTGTTCTTAATCTTTTTTTCTATCTTCCTTTCTGTCGCTGGTTGTCTTAGTGTCTGCTTCTCTGTTTCTCTTTGCTTCTTTGAGCCATATTGTGAAAATAATGCTTATATATGAGGCTCAATTTTGTGGGCCTATTGCCCATAAGTTAAAATGCTTTAGCTCCCTAAATTTTAACTTATGGGCAAAATTCCCAAGAAAATACTATCTTCTACTTCTCAATTTTAGTACCAAAACTGTCAATTAAGGTCTATGACTAGAAAATGAAAGAGGAGGCCCACCCCTGGATCTCTGAAGAGCACCATAAGGTGGCTTTCAAAGTAACAACATAAATGGTAGAAAAGGTAAGAAGGAATATTTTTGAAAAGAAAGCTGATACCAGGTTAGCAAAATGGAAACATTCACTTCAATATACATTCATATCCAAAATATATACAGGGATACATGTAGACATTTGCATTAATATATACCTTTATTATATCATGATATGCAATATATATGTAATACAAATGGGGCCTTTTAATATTTCAATAGATTTGTATTCTAATATCCAGCAAATTTGATTGAGCACTATACACTGATTTTAGTACACATGTGAGACTATGCCCTACTAATAGGAAAAATCTATACATAGATTCTACAAAGTAAAAAAAAAAAAAATAGCAAATCCATCAATTACAACAATGTGCATGATAATTTGGGTCACATTTTGGGTTCGTCCATTAACATTGTGGTCCAACCCCGCCCCACAGCCAGTTAGGGACTGAGCCTCAGAGGTCTCCCTTTTGTCCATGGAAGAATTGTCTTCCATGAAACTTAGGAAATGGGCGGCGGGGATGAGACACAGCAGTGGTGGGTGAGCAAGCAAAGCTTCACCTGTATTTGCAGCTGCTCCGCATCGCTCGCATCTCTGCTTGAGTTCCCTGCCCAACCCCTGTCCAAGGAAAAATTGTCTTCCATGAAACTGGTCCCTGGTGCCAAAACAGTTGGAGATCACTCACACAAATGTGTATTGGACAAAATGAATGTAATATCCCCATTCTATCTTAAAGAATACATTGCTTCTTGGTATTGAATGTCAAATTTGATGCCATATAAAGGCAGCATTCATAATGCAAAGCCAGCTAGCTAGTCACTCAATGTCAGCTCACTCAATGTCAAGTCAGGGGAAATAAGACACAATGTTTGAAGTTGAGGCCCAAATAAGCTATAAACAAAACACCACTGCCTTATGTATCAGCCATATTAATTTTTAAAAGTTTTGTGCTGCAAGCCAACACTTTTTTGACACCTTCACATGGAAATATAATATTTATCATCACCTTATCAGACCTACAAACAATTTTTTGATCTTTGCTCCTCCCAACCCAATCTTCTCTTCCAACAATCTTCCATTTTAAAAAGGCAACTCCATTTTATGACTCCTTGGATAAAAACAAAGACCTATTTTCTTTCACACTTTAGATCCAACCCATCATCAAACCACGGCTCTACCTTCAAACACAGCCAGAATCTTAATACTTCTCTCCAACTTTGTCATTACCCCTTAGTTCTAAGCTATCATCATCTCTCAGAATATTCAAGAGGTTTCTAAACTGATATTCCTGCTTCCATCTGTATGTGTCTATATCTATTTTCAATAATAGCCAGAGTGATTTTTTTAAATTTAAATGAGAAGATAGACAAAAATATACATAGAGGAAAAGAATCTCTTTTCAATAAATGGTGCTGGGAAAATTGGATAGTTCTCAGCTTTCTGAGAACATGGCAGGAATGTACTTTCTGGCTCTGTTATGCTTGAGTGGTGGCATTGTGGCAATTTGGAACAATGAGTTCTGAGTGCAAGTCCTGTGGGTCACTTCTGGACAGGGACATTTGATTGTTGATGTGAAAATCTCCAGTGCTCTCTCTTTTCTGGCCTGGCTGGTAGCTCCTCCCTCTGCCTGCATCTCTGAGACAGATTGCCTTTTACCAACTCATGTTTGCACCAACAGCATATGAGAACATTGGCCTAGTAGCACCCTCCACAATATTGGCTAACTTAATGTTTTTCTAGTTTGACAACTTCTAGTCTCTATGCTGAGTAGAGCACACCTGCTGCCCTGTGATGGACCAGTAGCAACAAGCAAAAATAGACTGCAGCATAACACCCTTTGGATTTAACTGTGTTTTCATCAAATTTTACACACCCCTTCCAGTATATATAAACATATATAACATATCTAGCATATGTATTATTGACCTTTTTCTTTTCTTTTTAAAACTGCATTGTGTAAGCATTTGTTTTGCTCTTGGCAACCATCACGTCTTAAAAATGAACTCTAACATAATTAACTATACATACCTCTGATTATGAATACTTTTGGATTCTTTTGAGTGTTTTTGCTGCATATGTTTAACTTCTCTGGTCCTTGCCCACATCTGTTCAATGTTCTGCATGAACAGATTTGGACAAGAACTAAGGTAGTTAGCTGGAGACTCAAATATTACTGAACATCTCCGAGGATGACTTGCAGACACTTGTGAATGGGCTGGTTCCTGCTGGGTGTTACCTGGCCTATTACACTCTTCCAATACCAAGGATTCTATGAAACCTTCTTTATGTGCCTTATACCACTGATGCACTAGAACCTTCACTGCACCTGACCCAGGAGTGGTCTCAGAAAAAGTGAGGAAAGAATTTCTCTCTATCATTGACTTACTCTTTGTTGAAAGGGTTGGCTGTTATTGCTGACACATTTTTGTCCTGAAATAGATTCTAATTTTTTTTCTACAGTGGACCGAGATGCATAATTACAGGGGAGAATTTTCTAGGCTTCTCACCCGTCATGTATGATAAATCTACTAGCCTAGGCCATCAATTTGCTAGGCCTTTTAAGATCTGTCTAAACATAAGCCACAGAAAGAGCTTTCAGATTGTCCCAGAAAACTCCTCAACCCACATTCAAATAAGCATCTTATTGATTCTACCTCACCAGTTCCTCAGGCAAGCGTGACTGTTCAGCACTGATAAAGTCTAAGCTAAACCGAAACCTTTTCCCAAATAATTAATGCTAAAATGGTCATTTTCGAGCATGTAGCTTTATCTGCATTTATCAGATCATGATATATATTGACAGATTTCTTTAAAGACAGATTGCTTTTTACCAAGTCAGATTTGTATCAACAGCAGATGAGAAAATTGGCCTAATTCCATTCTTCACAATATTGACTAATTTATTATTTTTTAGTTTTATAATTTTATTTAGGAAAATTATAACATCCTGTTGCATTAAATTTTTTAAAATTATTTTTTATTTGCATTAGAGGCCATTAATAAAAATTAGAATTCATGATAAGAATTTGTAACTTTTTAAGTAACTGTGGTGTTATGGTACACACACACACACACACACACACACACACACTCATATATACAGATTTGTTTTCATCCATGCTTCCGATGGAGTTTTATAACTCCCATAGTCCTTGTTATAATGTTGGGGCACTGTAGGCCTCAGGAGATAGAATCTCTCTCTCTCTCTGTGACCTTCTCCTGTCCTTTCAACTGCCCAAGGCAGGACTCTAATCTGTGGGTCATTCCATCTGACTGACCCTCATTCCAGAGAAGATCCTGCCCTATACTCTGGAGGAAGAAATGCTGCCCAGAGAGGCCAGGAAGAATCTGAACAGACAGGCCTTGCTTGGTTTAGATCATGTGCTTTTTGTCCAATCACATTTCTACATGGTTGTCAATCATGCCTGTGTAACAAAGCCTCCATAAAAACCCAGAGGACTGGATTCAGGGAGCCTCTAGAGTCTGAACAGGAGGAGAAGCCTGGAGGGTGGTGTACACAAGGAGGGCATGGACGCTCTGTGACCCTTGCCCTACACGTCTCTCCATCTGTATCCTTTGTACCTCCTTTATGATAAACCTGCAAGCAGAAGTGTTTCCCTGAGTTCTGTGAACCAGTTAATTGAACCCAAACTGGGGGCGGGGGGGTCTTAGGAACCCCACTTGAAGCCGGTTGGTCAGAAGCTCCAAAGGCCTGGACTTGTGACTGGTGTCTAGCTAGGGTGGGCATCGTGAGGACTGAGTCCTCACCCTGTGGGATCTGACACTGTCTGACAGGTACATAGTGGCAGAAGTGAATTGGAGGACACCCAGCTGGTGTTTGCTGCTTGGTGTGTGGGGAAAAAACCTCGCATTTGGTCACAGAAGTCCTCTTCTGCGTCTATCACTGCAGAGTTAGAGGAAAGCACAGTTTGGGGGGTGTTTTCCCAAAGCAG
Source organism: Lepilemur ruficaudatus (assembly GCA_963574885.1). Classification (NCBI taxonomy): domain Eukaryota; kingdom Metazoa; phylum Chordata; class Mammalia; order Primates; family Lepilemuridae; genus Lepilemur; species Lepilemur ruficaudatus. Next base: position 16,476 of record CAUYRT010020852.1, read on the forward strand.
TAACTTTCTGTTCAAGTCATACATACACTTGGCAGCAAAATAATACAGATGATCTTATAATGAACATAAACAATTTCTTTAGCTCTATCTACTAACCTCAGGTATTACCCTTTAGAAGAAGCCTCTTTTTAAAATTGCTTCAATTTTAGATTTTCTTTAGGTCATTCCCATAGCTCACTTATTTTTGACCTTCACTCATTTATTTGTCAACTTTATTTAACAATTCCCAGGTATATAAAATGAAGATTTAGATCACTGTTAAACTGGTCCAAACTCCCCTCTCCTTTTCCCAGCATTTAATATCTACATTTTGCTTATTTTCCCATTTCATTTTGTTAATGTATATAATCAACTTGAATCATTCTTTCTTCTCTAATGGGCCATAGTGTTCCAGTTATCCATTATGGAGTTAAAAAAATCCAAAAATATTGTTGCAAAAAAATAATCATTTTGCTAATCTCACAGACTCTGTGGTCAGAAATTCCACCAGGGCACAGTAGGACAACATATTTCTGCTCCATGATGTCTGGGACTTCAGCTGTGAAGACTCAATGACTGACAAGGCTCAGCTGGGTGATCTCGTTCAGGTGTTCTCTGGTGATTGCTGTTATACGTGCTGTGGGTGGAGTCCTTTAAAGGCTTCCTCACGTGGGTCTGGAGGTCGAAGTTGGCTGTTAGCCAGGGGCTCAGCTGGGACTGTCAGCCAGGGCAACAGCATGGAGGTTTCAGAGTGGTTGGACGTCTTATATGGTGTTTCAAGGTTCCAAAGGTGAGTGTCCAAAGAGAAGGAGGAGGACGACGTGTGCCTTGGAATTTATCCAGTGCCACTTCCGCCTCATTCTACTACTTTTACATTCTATTACTGTTGCTTTTATTTTGCTTTGTATTTTTTATTTGAACCACGAATCTCTTGCAAAGTGCTCTTTTTTTCTGTCTAAAGTTTGAAACTGAATTATTTTCCTTCCACAATTTGCCTTAATTTTCTCCTTAATTTTTTCCCATGTTTCAATCAACCTTCTAGTCGCTGAATGCCTTTTGTTGTTGTTGTTGTTGTCTTTGTGCCAAACTGGGAAGGTCCTCTCCAGACCGCAGGTGTCGTGCTGAGATTCTCATTTATTGTGTCTGGCACTGGAGCTCTCTAGGCTTCCATTTTTCATCTTGGTTAATTCTTCCTTTATCAGCTTTCTTCTAAGGAAGAACCATGAGGTAATTTTTCCGAATGTTTATATGTATAAAAATGCTTTTGTTGTGAAACACTAGTTTGGTCAGATAGATAATATAATAGGGCAAAAATAAGTTTCCTCTCATACTTTTAAAGAAATGTTTTATATTCTAGAATCCAATGCTGCTGACGAGAATTCTAATGTCAGTCTCACTTATCTTCCTTGTAGTTGTCCTGTTTCTTTTACTCAACTTTCTTGAATATTTTTCTCCATTGGAATATTTTTAAGAATTTATTTATTCAGCATTTTTTCCAGCTTTTTAAAAAATTTCAGAATATTACGAGGGAACAAATGTTTTGGTTATGTAGATTGCTTTTGCACTGCTTGAGTGAAAGTTATAAGTGTGCCCATCACCCCATTTACCCAAAGGAAAAGAAATTATTTTATCAAAATGGAATTTGTTTTTATTCTTAGTTTACTCAGTTTCATAAATAAGGTATAGGTCCATTTTAATTTTTATGCCTATCACACAATGGGATTTTTTTTGATACGAAGACTGGTATCCTTTAGCTCTGGGAAATTCTTCTCTATAATATTTTTGATAATTTTCTATTATTCATTTTCTTCTCTTCTAGAACTTCAATATATCTTTGGCTTTTCTCTTATATTTTCCATTTCCCCCTTTTAAAAATCTCTATAAGCACGTTCTCCTTCTTTGATTGTTCCTTTTTCATAGTATATTTCCTTATTTTAGTTATAACTTTTCAAATATTTTTGAGAATATTAACATCGCTTTAAAAAGCTTAGTTCTTTTTGACTCTATTTTGCTTCTGGTTTTCTCTTCCTCTCTCTCTCTCTCTGATCATGTGGTCTTTCTCTCTTATACTACTTTCTTTGCTCATATGCTTGGTGATCCTTGGATATCCATATATATTTTTCTATTACCAGAGTTTCTCCTCCTGTTATTATAAGTAGATAAGCTTTCCAATAAAATTTCCCTCTTGGGTAGAAATTCTGCCTTGGAGATCCATGTGGTGAGAGAGGTGTGTTATTCCATTTAAGGGGAACAGTAGGCGTTAGCTGTCAGACCACTGAAACTCCAGGTGCCAGAAGACGGATGGCTTTCTGGGAATTAAACACCCAAATCATGTGCCTTAACTTTCTATATACATTTTATCTAATTTTATTACAATAGAGCTCTCTGCTCTAAGAGGATAAAGCCCATCTTTGTTCTGTGGGCTAGTGAGGGAAAGGGGAATGAGGATGCTAGTAGATAAAGCCGTGCCATGTATACATCCCATATGCAGACTTTCAATGAGTACCTGCTATTTTGGGCTCCACTTTTCACTTTAGAATTCAACTCTACCTGTTGACTCTGAGCTTAATTTCCTACCAGCAGGATTCTGTCCTCATTGATCCCCATGTTCTTGGTATTCTCCTGGTAATATGTTATGGGCTACAGAATTATTTGTCTTTTTCATATTCCCACATGTTTCTGTCTGTATTTTTTTCTTCTGGACATTTGCAAGAATCTCTCCTTTATTGGTGACTATACTTTTTTTGTTTTCTTAGTAATTATAAGTACACTGCCTAATCTACTTGTTTTTATTCATTCATTCATTTTTTAGTCTCTTTTATTTTGAAGGATCTTCAAAAGTTTGAGAATCAGATTTCTGTGCCCAGTCTTCCATCTTGAATCAGAGGCTTATAACTGACAAGTTTTGACTGAAGAAAGATTTTAATTCCATACATATTCAGTTGGAAAATGGGCTCCTTTCCTGTTTTCCATGCCAACGTGCTTGTGTCTATAAGAGGAGAACAAACACAAGGCACCTGTTTCACATCAGGGTTTTAATGGTTCACCTGCAATCACTTGAGCTAATGTTTGATTTAACCACACTGTGAAAATTGTTGTGTCTCCAAAAGCAAGAGTTCCTCATCAGCTGTAGCCATATGCACCTTCAGAACTGAATCACCACCATATATGACATTTAGATTCTGACATCACCATGGATATTTCTTAGCAGGAATATTGCAATGAGCAGCTTTATATCTTAGTGAAAAAACTTATACAGCAGAGAAATAGAATATAAACATAGAGGGTAACTGATTTTGTATAGGGAGGTAAAAGGAAATTCCATGTGGGCACGGCAAGCCGAGTGAACAATTCTTTGCATAGTGTAATAGTAGGAGCTTCAGGATGTCTCAAATCATTTCTACCTGGTGATGGTTGTCCAAAACTTCACCATTATTTGATTACAGAGCAGATTCTGTAAATGGTGGCACAAGGTTTTATTAGTTCTTTGCTTCTAGGTGTGGATGAAGAAACTGAAAGCAAATTTCTATAATGATATATAAATGTGAAGGGGTAGAACCCACAGTAGGGATGAGGGCACTCTGCCTAAAAAAAGGAGGAGCCAAGGGTCAGCAGTGGAGGGAACTGGAGGCCAACTGCACCTCTTGACGTGACATGCCTGCACTTGGCATGTCAAGTGGTCCCTTTACAGGCTGCCATCTTGAATCTACAGACTGTGTTCAGATGGGTATGTCAGGGAAATGGGCAGGGAACTTTTGAAGCAAATGAATATCAGACATTTTCTTGTGATATCGCTAGAATTATTTATTTTAAAAAGTCTTGTTTAAAAACTATTTCCTATATTATGCAATTTAAATTCAAAGATGTCTTTATGATACTTATCATTGCATTATTCATGAATAGAGCTATTAATATCATTAGTGTTGGAGAAAACTTGACTCATGAAAACAGGCAGTCTATCTGGGAGACACATGATGTAATGCAAAGAAATTACTTCTTATAAATTAAAATTAGAACAGTTTTTATCTCTCTCTCTCTCTCTCACACACACACACACACACACTTCCTCTCTCCCTCTCTTTTGCTCTCTCCCTCTTTCTCACTCCTCTCGATGTCTATTTTGTATCTTTTTTTCTCCTTAGATCTCCAAACCCACTTCCTCTACCCCCATTCTCAGCTGAAGAGTTTCTTCCTATTTTGCTGGGGAGATAAAACTGATCAGAAGAGAACTTCCATGTTTGTCCACCATCACATCTCCTTATTGACTGGCATCTGTACCACAAACTTTCTTCCCTCAAAAATTATCATAGTTGTTCTTATTTAAAGCTAACGCCACTCCCTGGGAATTAGATAGTTCCAGCATATCCTTTTTGCTCTCCCCTCCCTCCTTCATCATAAACTTTTCACTTTCTACTGGCTCATTCTTCATAGCAAAAAAGCCTGCTCTTATTTCTCCCCTCTTCAAACAAATCTTGAAGCCACTAAACCTGCCACCTACCAACCTAATTCTTTGCTTTCTGTGGGAGCTGATGGAACCTACTGTCTATAGTTTCTGTCCTTCTATTCTCTCCTAAATGCATACTATTCAGGCTTTTGCCTCCATTTTTATTCACTGGAATAAAATGCTCAGGTCAGTATCTCCAATGTCTTCTCTGTTGCTAAGTCCATTGGTGAGGCCTCTTTCCTCATCTTGAACTTCGGCAGTATTTGACACACATAATGACCCCTCCTGCTCCTTATGCTCTCTCACTTGGTTTTCTGGACGCTATACTCTCTTGGTTTTCTTCCTACCTTATTTGTCACTCCTTTCAGTTTTCTTTGTTAATTCCCCATCTTTTCCCAAAACCCTTAATGTTCAATGCTGCCATGGCTTGGGTTCCCCCAAAAGCAAATCTGTAGACAAGAACTTAGGGCATCTAATTATTTTTAGCAAGTGGTTCCAAAGAGTGGGGAGAAGGTGGAATGAGAAGCATGAATCAGGGAGGGAGGGAAAAGAAAATGAAAGGTGACTTATTAAGTTGGTTACAATTGTTGTGGATAACTCGGGCTTAATCTCTCAGGGGGCTTTCTGAAAAGCCATATAAAATAAAGCTAGTAGTGGTCTAACCAAAGAGTTGATGAGGGAAGTAGCTATGTATCCCACCAGTGAAGGGTTGCCCCATGGTTGTTAACTGTACCTCAGAACTTCCTGACATAAACATGCACCGGTACGGATCAGTGGGCTGTCACTGGCAGTGGCCAGAAAGAAATTACAGAGCAAAAACAAGAGATGTACAGTGCAACTGAGGTGAGATGCTGTCAGGTTATACTTGCACAGCAGCTGAGAAGAAAAGGTCAGTAGAGAGGATGTGATTCAAGAAGTGAAAGATACTCAATGCATGCACCAGAGCTTGTCCTTATGTTTCTTCTCCTTTCCATGTATGCGTATTCCCTTGGTGAAATCCATCCAGTATTATAGTTTTAAATATCATCCCCATGCTAACAACTTCCAAATTTATATCTCCAACCAAACTTCTTATATATCCAACACCCTATGGGACATCCAAGTATTTGACAGGCATGCCGATCTTAACATGCCCCAAACAGTACTTCCAACCTTTCTCCTGCACACAGGCTCCATCCATTTCAGGCAGAATACATCTGCTTCTCACCATCTCCATCACTACCATTGTGGTTCAAGTTGCCATCATCTTTGACCTGGACCATAGCAATTGCTTTTTAAATGCTATCAGTGCCTCTTCCCTTGCCTCAATCTAGGTTCTTGTTGATGGACCAACTAGAGGGATCCTGTTAAAATAAAATTCATATAATCTCACTCCCCTGCTCAGTTGCCTCCAAAGGTTCCCACCTCACTCAGACTAACATCTTACACATGACCTATAGGGCCCCACATCATCTGGACCCAACCAGTCTCTCAGATCTTCTACTCTCCTCTCCCTCCCTCTGCTCTGTCCACCCTGATCTCCATGTGGTTCCATAAACAAGCCTCCTCCAGCCTGGAATCCTTTGAATTGGTGTTTCTTCTGCCTGCAGCATTTGGTCCTCAGGTAGCCTCAACATTAACTCCCCTACTTCCTACTCTTTGCTTAAATGTCACCTTTTTACTGATGCCTGTAGCTATCATCACATTCATGATTGCAAACTTCCTCTTTCTCCAATACTCTTGAACTTCTTTGTTTTTTTTCTTCTTCTCCATAGTACTTATGACTTTTTTAACATATATAACATGTATTTATAATAAAACTATATAATCTATATATTTATTTTGTCTCTTCTTTATTGTCTGTCTTCCTTTGTTAAAATGTATATTTCATGAGACCAAATCCTTGACTTTCTGTCCACTGGCGCCTCCAAAACATCTAGAACAATGTCTAATTCATTAATGGTCACATTTGACAAGTAAATGAGTAGATGATCTGACATCTACTCCTAGGTCTGCCACAATCTGTGTGACCTTCATCAAGTATGGACTCTTTCTGAACTTGAGCACCTTTTAAAATCAGCATAAAATATGTACACTGAGACTATTAGGATGTTTCAGCTCTGAATTTTTATTATTATTGTTTCATAAGATCAATCCTGGTGAAAGTTTTCTACATTTCCTGGAATTATGAAATTTAGTGCAAGAACATATTTCGGAATGTTACATTTGGCTTGGAAATCTATATTTCAGTGAACTAAATAAAAGTGAGCTATATTATTTTTGGTGTGTAATTAAGAAATAAAATCAGCCTCTTTAACTGCTACAAAATAAGCTTTACATAAAGGCCTAGGCTACTTTGCAGAAAACAAAATCTACTTTGCAAAATGCAATTTTAAAATAATTTAAAATACATTTTTAGATGTTATGGAGCAAATTTCCAGTATCTTCTATTAGACTTTGAGCAGCAAATAGTAATTAACTGAGATAAATTTATCTCATATATCAAATTTTAGTAGTAAAGTGGTAAATGCTTCCAAAATGCCCACGGGCAAAGAAAAAAAAATTACTTTCATGAGTTTTGAGGTGGTTTATAAAGTTTACCTGTGCATATTTTTATATTCTCTCTAGAAATTATCTTTTCATTAAAAATTCCATAAAATATTTCTTTTTTGAATCACAGGGACTTCAACTAAATGCTGATATATTATATTCTTAAAAAATGTTAAGAGAGTAAATGTTAAGTGCTCTCATCTCAAAAATGATAACCATGCCAGGTAATACATTTGATAATTAGGTAGATTTAACCATCCCACAACATATATATATTTTTATATAAATATATACACACACATACTTCAAAACATGTTGTACATGATAAAGCATACAATGTTGTACATCAATTTTAAAAAAATAAATTTGAGAAAAGAAACTTGAGCATCGTCAGATGAAAGTCATTGCATATTTCAATTCACCGGTTACCTCTCTGACAACTTCCTAAGAAGTTTAGGACTATTGTGAGTATACATGCACACATTACAGTGAAAAACTATTTTTGTTTTTGCTGTGTGTTCTTTTTTGAATTAGGTCTAAATTCATTTCCATACAATTGTTGAATTTGAGTAAGAAAAAAAATTCCCAGGCAAATTCTCAAAGAAAAAATAAATACCACATTAATGTCCAGGATAGTGTTTCCAAGAATTATTCTTTGTGTAGTTTAGTTATATTGATAAGATAAATTATTTTTTTTCCTTTATTGAAGTATACTTTACGTATCATGCGTTTACTCCATTTTAAGTGTACAATTAAATGATTTTCGGTGAATTTACCGAGGTGTACAGTTAATCACATAAATGAGTTTTGGAGGAATTCCTTTCCCCTATTGAGACCCCTAATTCCGCTCCCCAACTACTTTTCCAGCATATCCCACCCCTCCACAGTGCCCACCACGTCGCTCAGACGTGGGCTTACCCCTCACCCCCCAATTCCCTAGTGATCACTCCCACCATTTGAGCACCATAGTGTTAATCAGTCAATACCAGTTTGATGGCGAGTACAAGTGGGGCCCATTCTTCAGGTCTTGTGTCACCTCACTTCGAATAATGGGTTCAAGCTTAATCTAGGACAATATAAGAGGTGCTAACTCATTGTCATTTCTTAAAATTGAGTAATATTCCATTGTGAACATATACCAGATTTTAACAATCCACTGATGAATTGACGGGCACTTGGGTTGTTTCCATGACCTAGCAATAGTGAATTGTGCT